>QEOT01007755.1:173164-456455 GCA_003123785.1 Pterocarya stenoptera | reverse complement strand
GTGTGCCCATCATCATTTCCCATATTTCTTAAGTGAACAGAGATAGCTACAAATCCCCCATAGTCAAGAAATCCATCCTTATCTACATCACCTCGATTGCTAGTAACTAGCACCTTGAATCCTTCCTTTATGTTGGAAACTTCATTTACAGAAAAATGCTCAACGATTACCTTGAGAGCTTTTTCATTAATGAAAATTAATTGAGCCTTGCCCTCACAGTTTCACCCAAAGAAACCTTAGGAGATCTTTTTGCATTTTGTAGCCAAGGATGATTTAGCACTGCCTGAGCAGTAAGCCATTGCCTTGGGTCAGGATTAAGCATTTTCTTTACAAGGTCTTTAACATTATCAGAAACTTTACGTTTAAAATCTACAACAGGCTGTATAATTGCATGTGCTACTCCTTATTCAGTTTCTACCCAAAATGGTGGAAAATCACAGAGTAGGATGTAAAGGATTCCTCCAGCACTTCAAACATCTCCTTCTAGGCCATAATTCTGTTTGAGCACCTCTGGAGCCATGTACTAAGGACGCCCAACTTTCTCAATACATTTGTCATGAAGAAATTGATATGTCAATGAAACACAGGCCAACCAAAGCAACTCATTTGTATTCTTCATTAGAGAATGTGAAAACTCACACCTCAATTCCTAGTATGTTACTTTCCCATCTTTGTTAGTGTCCATTAATGCGCAACCATGAATGGTCAAGCACTACAAGCATCACTAGAATCACCTTTGCACACCCAGCCTTTAATAGTCTTTTTAGACCCATCCCAATTCTCACATCAAACCCACTTTCCATGCCAAACTCCGAATTCTTTTCCTTCTGCACCACACAAATCAAACAATTACTCTCCCTCTTAGTAACATGGTGTACTAGATTATTTGCTATGGAAACTTTATGGGGTTCTTTCAGAAGCTCAATGGCATCTCTGTCATTACAGCTCAATCCCAGAGGGTTGTCTTCTCTTCCTCTATCAAAGTGCCACCAGATTTGTTCCTTTATCAAGTGATATTTCCCAAGTTTTAGCAGGTTGATCCCATACCACTCAAAAGCAGCCCTAATTAGCAATTCCTAGAGCAATTGAAGAGCTGCATTTGTATCTACTTAATCTCGATAGAAATTGAAAATGGAGATCAGTAAAATGTGCTTACTACTGAGAGTATCACCAAATTCTTCTATTGCTCTAGCTTTATCCACCCAAACCTCAATGGTGTTATCGTAGCTACAAGAGAACCAAACATCCGTAGTCGACTTCCACTGAACTATCTTAACATCTTGAGTATGTCCCTGCAACACCGAAACACACTCGAACTCATTGGCAGGCTGCATTTCCCAAATCCAAACCAATTCATCTCAGCCACACATTGCGAGCAACATCCCAGATGCATTCCATAAAATGCCTTTTACTTCATTCTCATGACCCTTTGAAGTGGAGACACATTTGTAATCACCACCAACCTTTTCCAACGGCTAAAATTCTTGCTCTGAATTTCTTGAGGGGCTCCCACGAAATTCTATTTGAAATAACACATAAATTCGGTGTTGCTGATCTTCAGTCCCCAGTCTTTCGTCTTCAAACACAATACCGAGCTTCAGTTGAGCCAAGAGGGGAAGTGGGAGCTCGGATCGGCATTGAGCAAAGACTAAGATGGAGCTTCCTTCCTAGAATTTCTAAAGTGTTCGATCTTGGTATAAAGCCAGATCTGGCCGTCGAAGGTGAGGGAATGGCTAGTATCGGGTCGGTGAGTGGCGACACCTTCCCTGTGGTTTTGCTGTTGTTGCGTCGCGGCTAGGGTTTGGCCCTCTTCAAGTTGCCTTTCGACGCCGACGAGGTGTTGCTGGTTGAAAGTCTAAATCTCCAAAGTAATGGTTATCTTCTTGGTTTGAGTTGGCATAGAGAACTCATTTTTAAATTCTTCTCGTCCTTTAGAGAACTGAGCACCAATTACCGCACCACCATTTTCCTCACCGAAAAGGTCTACTATGAGTTTTGGTACTGGTTCGACTCCGAGAGTTGGTACCCCCTCGACCGCTTCAATCACTTTTATCTCCATCTCATTTTCTATGGCCAGCATTGTATTCTCGTTGGAAATCTCGTTGAAATCTTGGGTAATTTCATGATGATTTTCTGGCCTCCCGAATGAAATGGTATCTGAGAGAAATGGATTGTTCTCCTCCTTCAATCATACATCATCTGTCGCTTCGTGCACTACTGAATTTTTAGTTTCTTTAGTTGGATTCGTCGTTTTTTTCTTCTCTTCTTGGAATTCTTTAATCCTGATTCCTCGCTCTTCGCATCAAGAACAACATATCCATCGTCAAACATTGCCGTCCGTATCAGTATAACATCAACTTCTAAAACAACTCCTCTGTGTCTAACTTGGTGTGCTCCAATGGGTTGATGTTTCTCCTATAAGCATATTCGATATTGAGCTTCACATACTAAATAGTGAAAGAAGAATTGACTAAGATTTTTAGATTTTTACAGTCGAAAGACTTCACTGTAAGCACCATTTGACCAGGATCTCGATATAATTCATCATAGAGTGCACGGTGATAATTCTGAAAACATACTTGATGTTTTGCATTACTCATTTTCATGACAAGATCGTTAGCTCTAGATACCACTTGTAATGGGTCTAGTTATTTCTTCACAATGTTGTGAAATGGATGGTATGGAAAGGGGAAAATGATTGTTGCATATGCGATGACTAAACTAAATGCATACAAGATGTTTGATGAAATGAGAAAGAGAGTCACAGAAGGAATGAAAATGAAAATAGCTATGCCTTGGGAATTCGAGGTCTCCAATTACTCAGAAAACTCAAACTGTTTCTGCAATAATTAATGATCAATCAACAACGACCTCCCTTCCCTCTCATGCATATACTAGAAGATGATCTAATTCGGCACTGCCAACTAAGGCCATTGGCCAATTCTAACTAATATTATCTAGGCTCATGGGCCACTAAATCACTTTTATTTATCGGGCCCGGGCCACTTAATGGGATTCATAACAGTTCGCAAGGCCGAAGCTGCACTGGTTGAATGCTGCAAAATATGGAGGTCTTAAGGCCACAGCTTGGTGCTTTAATTCTCGGCCCTGTGGGGATTTGAAAGCATTTATGGCCGGTATTCGGTCTATAACTTCCAAGACCCACCAAAAAGGAACATAAATGGTTAGCCATTCTTCAAGGTTTTAACATGGTCCTCCAAACTAAGCAGATAACTACTATAATGGGTTGGCCTGGTACAATATGTAGAAAGCTAAAGAGTCCCGGAAGTATGGCCTTCAGTTTCATCTTCCACTCCTATATATGCAGGGCTTCATATGGTCCAAATATTTTTACAAGTTTCTGCCATCATGCATTGGCAAGCCCCAGTCCTTGGTCCAGTTCAATCAACAAACTGCAGTGAAAGTAAACAATATAGACATACATAATAATGCAGTGTTCAAAATTGCAACTACTGAATAATGGAAACTTTACTCCTTCCTTGATCACTGCTCAACATCGGAATCTGTCTCAGTGAAGTTTCAGTACTTTCACACAAACCCATATAAATGATTGTTGTAATTCAATCTGCATATAGCTTCTTAACATTACAAATAAAGCAAATGATCAGGAGGCTATATTATAATTTGCTGGCTTCAACTCAAATTGAGATAGTAAGGAACACTAGTAGAATTCAGCCACTCATTTCCTTGTATAAATGCCCCCACTGTGAACTGGCTTGCCTCGGCCGAGCTGTTGATGACCCTATAACCAGGCCATGTGACTCTTGCACTTGTGTTTGAACCCAGACCTCTGTTCATGTACTCCCCATAATAAAGGGTGCTCAATGCAAACGTTCCATTCCATTCCAACCACCCAGCTGGGTCAACCAAATCATCAATGATTGACTTGAGAAAAACAGTTCTAGAATACTCTTTCCAAGGACGACCTAGGTAAGTTTTAAAGGATGCCTTCACTGGAATCAAATCAGAAGCAGCAGTAACTTTGCAGTTCAAGATTGAGATGCCAGTGTTTTGATTGGGATCCTCTCTCCCATGGGCAGTGAAAATGTTTCTCTGGTTTTCATTAGGTTTCCGGGCGTACAAGTTGCAGTTTTGGAGAACAACTGCAGCGTTTCCGAAGATGAAGTCGATTGTGCCATAGATGTCACAGTCGCGGTAGAATTGTCTGAGGGAATGGACATAGAGAGTGTCTTGGTAGGCTACAAAGCTGCATTTGTAGAAGGCAGAGAGATCTGCGCCGCTCCTCAAGGCCACGGCTTGGTGTTTACTTGGCCCTGCAGAGTTCTCAAAGGTGATACCTTTGGCTATGAATCCGTTACCCACCACAGCTGAAAGAAACCACAACGATAGATACAAGGATTAGACGGTGACAAAATGTGATTACATTATTTTCGGTCTGATTGCAGAAAATAGACTCGAAAAACTTTGCAAACATGCCTTTTTTTATTCCTTTGAAACTTCACTTAATCCGATAATTAAATCTCTTTTCTTAGAAAAAAGAAACAACTCAGATGTCTTTGATAAAATAAAAAATAAAAACCAAAAAAGAATATAAAATGAAAAGAAGTATAAAAAATAAGAATAATGCTATTTTAAAATGGCTATTAGTGTATTAATATTTATTTTTTTTATTTTTTCAAAATATTTAAAGATATTAAAAAAATATAAAAATAAAAAATAAAAAAAACTAAAAAGCATGAATATATGTTTGCCTACATGCCAGTCATTACTGGGCCGCAGCCTAACATTATCCGAAAAAACAAACACATAACAAACTGAAAGCAAAACATGTCATAAATGGTCTCACTTCTTTTATATCCGTAGTTGGGAGAGGTTTTGTTAAAATTAATTTATAATGTGTAAAGGAGACCTAAGATGGATATGGAGTGGTGGACCCACGTTAGACTGGAGGCCCCGAAACTTTTTGAAAATACAATATATTCCCTGGATTTTATATATAATTCTATAAATATAGAAAATGCCCTTTCCAAAAAAAATTATAATCTCCATATACTCTCTAAAGTTTTCTAAAATTTCAATATACCTAAAAATGCCTCTTTCTAGTTTTTGTTTTAGTCCCAAAATTCTATTTAATTTCTATATATTATTTATTTTTAAGAATGTGGCCTCTTCAAAATTAAATTTAAAACTAAGTTTAGGAGAAATAATAAGCTTATTAATATGGATCCTAAAATGTTTTGTTATACAATATTGGACTTCTTAATATGGAATCCAAAGTAAAAATATAAGAAAACTTATCTAAGGTCAATGATCTATATGAAAAATAGTTGCGAATTTTTATCCTCTAGACTTCATTGAGTAAGAAAAGAATTTATATAAACTTTCAATTATAGCATTAGATGTTTAGTGTGATACAAAAATATCTAGATTTTGCATGAAATCTGATAAAGTAGCTTACATATTAGAATAAAAGAAGACATTCTAAAAGATCTCTTGATAGTTTACATGAAGAAAATAAATTCTAAATATTTCATTACAAAAATAACAATGGATGAATATTATTCCATGAAATATTATCGTCAGAATCTGAAACATATATTGAGTTGTGTTTTTATAATTTTATTTCCACATGTACATAGCAAATTACCGCGATATACATATATATGTAGTTATGTTTTTATGATTTTTCAATCAATTTTTTAATTCACATAAGAGAAATGATGTTGGCAATTTTAGAATGTGCAAGTCTCGCTCACTCCCTTTGAAAAAAATAGATAAATCTATAACTCATATGAAAAAATTATTTTTTAATAGTAGACCTCACTTTAAAAAAAAAATGCGTAGTACTTAGACACCTACAACTGTATCTATTATTAATCTTTACATAAATGTGTCACAAAGTAGAAAAGTTAGCCCCCTCTCAATAGAATTACTGGTTCCGCCACTGCACAAATAAATCTATACTATAAAAGAATCAGTCAATGATGCAACTAAGACTCATTAAAATCATTATAAAGAGTAAAAACTTATCATTCTAAAACAATTTAAAATTTCATACTACATCTATTCTCATAATTTATCGGTTAATATAAGATGTTAGACTTAACGTTGTTGGTAATTAGAACAACTTATTTAGAATTATTGGTGAAGGAATTGAGAGCACGAGATTATTGTTCAAATTTCAAAGACATCAGCATCGAGGTATTAAATTTGTCGAATATAAAGTCGTCCTTCAAATGGATGCAGCCAACCAAATTTATCCCATAGGCATAGAACAAAAGTCTGTTCAAGTCTTAAAATCGAAGGTTAAAGCTAAGGACCTATAACAGACAAAACAAACCACTAATTAATTAAGTAAAAATTCCTACTTGGGCATGAACTTCGAATTCATTGGCCTTCAAAGAGTGTACCCACCCCCAATATTCTTTATACTTTTCTTAGACTAGCTTGTTTTTTATATTTTTTTTAATGAAGTGGACACGATTTACAAATTTTACAATATCAGTTTTATTTTTTTGTTGAGAATTTTTATAATGTCCAACTATATGTTAAACGTTGTCGTAGATGAGATGAGATGAGTTGAAATTAAAGTTAAAAGTTGAATAAAATATTATTAGATTATATATATTTTTAATATAATTTTTATTTTAAGATTTAAAAAAATTAAATTTTTTATTTTATTTTTTATAAAAACTATAATGATTAGATTAGATAAGATAAAATAAATTCAGAATAATAGTGAAAACAAACTAAGCTAAGTTTAAATATAATGAGATTAATATGCTTATACTTTTTAAAATTATAAAAAATATCAGATTTAAATTCTTAAAAACATACAAAAATAATAATAAATGTCCTAAGATTTATTATTTAACGGAAACAATAATAAATGCCTAAAGATCTTATCCTCTGACAAAATCCAAGTTAGTTGGTTAACTGATACAAAGAATTAAAAGGACAACTACTTCCATTAAAAAAAAAATAAAAAATAGACAACTACTTTACCGACAATATGAGCAACTCGCGCTGTTCAAGGCTGCACGCTCGGGACACAGTCATCCGAAGATGGCCTTCCTAAGCCACCGGCATCCGTGCACATTAATATAAATAATGTAATTACAGTTAAAATCTAAAAGAAAATGTGGCCACCGAATAGGCTATTATTATTTTTTTGTTTTTTGTTTCAATTATATATTTTTTAAAAATTATAATATTATTTGAAAATACTTCTTTAATTATTAAATATAAAAAAAACCACTGTCGGCGACTTTTTTGTTTTTGTTGCATAAGCATTTCCCAAAGAAAAGTTCTTAAAATATTCTTAATAAAATATTTATATAACATAATTTAATTTAAAATATATATTTTATAATTTAATATTATAAATTAAATGTTAGGATATATTTTATTAATGGGTCTAAAAGTAGAATAACTCTAAAATTTGAATTGTCTTTATCATTCATTGTAGAGGGTCCGTGCGGCCGGCCCGGCTTTTCAACTGTATTCAGAACCGGGACCCGACCTCTATCAACCAAGTATTGAGACAAGTTTGTTTGTTTGTTTGTTTTTTTTCTCTAAAGAAGTATTGAGACAAGTTGAATCGGCTGTACTCAGTAGGTGATGCAAAGCTTGTGTACTTTTAATTTTAATATGGTCATCCGTGCACATTAACAATAGGTGGTACAAATTAGTGTTGATTGAGTATTTTAATTTTTTTAAAAAGAATATTAATTAGCCTACAACTTATTTTTATTATTTTTATAATCTTATACTAATAAGAAGTAATTAATTCTATAAAATTACACTTTATTTTTAATAAAATTACATAATTACATTACTTGGTCTTGCTTATAATAGATGTATTATTACCCTTTTAATTTAATATATAGTGTCCTATAATCAACAAGACATTATGGTTCTGTGTTTTCAATTTATAGTTTAAAGTGTACTCGGAGTTAGTAACGTGTCCTAGGCCGCTCAAATCAAATCATACGTACTCCATATATAATTAGATTATGCATTCATATTAATCACACGAAACTATCAAATTAGTTAACTCAACGTGTGGGAGATTAATTCACAATATTGCATGGTCCATGTCCCACCTACCGTGTTATTTGTGGGTGCGCATGCGCATGCAGCTTTATATATGGCGGTGGTTCTACGTGACCTTAAAAGTCTTCACGTGTTGCATGGGTCCCCATCTAGTGTCAGGTTATATATATCTTCAAGTCAAATTAAAGACATATATAAGAACTATATGATCATCATAAATGATTGAGCTATAAAGAAATTTTTCCAAGAATAAATCTACAAATTAACATGATTTATGTGTATCATAATAAATTATAAAATTATTTTTATTATAAAGTAGATTTAATATATAATATAAAATTATATCATTTTGTTAGATCTGGTGCATGTAGCTAGCTAGCACTTCTCTTATTATAGATAAGTCCCTATTACGTACCGACTTGGGATATCAACATTATAAGAATATTTTTGTGGGAGCTTAATTAGATTCATAGTCTAATTATATGGTCTAGAATCCCATAAATCAATCACGCATTCAATGGAGTTGTTCGAAATTAATGATATTTTTTTTAACTATCTGGCCAGATTGTGAGTATTCCACGTTCTAATCGAATTGACTTATATTAAAGATCACTTCGACATTAAAACAGACCGTGAGGTTCCATGCTGTGTCTTTTATGGTCTTTGCCAAACAGGCAAACAAGAAGATGCATTTGTTTTTCATATAGTAGCATGCTCAAGAATAAAATTAAACATGTCATGAGAGAAAGAAAAGAGGGAGAAAGTTGAAGTTTTGGAACTAACTCACCTACGGTGGCTGAACGGAATGTAGTCCACCCATCCACCACATTTCTACTTGCTTTCACAATCGTCTTTCCAATTCCATCTCCAATGAACATCAAATTGGTCTTGTTCCTCTCAACCTCTACATTCTCAAAATATGCACCGGCCTTTATGTATATCACAAACCTACACCACAAATTAATGTTCTATCAGTACTTGTAACGTTCTAAATTAAGAATAAGAAGGAAATTAAGTTGTTTTTTATTTTAGGACTAATTGCAAAATTAGTATATTATTTTCAAATTTTTAATCATGTTCGGGACCTCATTTTCAAATTTTGCAAAATTAATACAAAAAACTCACAATTTGATACCCCCGCTAGTATTCCAATAGAAAATTAACACGAGATCACATGTCAGTCTTTAATTGTCTGACTCGTGACATTAATATCCATGTTAACTAATTAAAGGCTGAAAGTGATATATTAATGTTACTTGACAATCCTCATTAGTTTTCTAGCGAGAGATTGTCGAGATAGCTAATTACAAATTTTTTGTAGTTTGAGTATCAATTTTGTAAAAGTTGAAAATTGAGGTCACAAAATACAAAAACTTAATAAGCCAAGTACTAGTTTTGTAATTACCCTTAATCTTACAATAATTGTAACTTTGTAAGGTTGATCAATAATTCATTTAAAGCATAAGTCTATGTCCTTAAATTGGAAAGGAAAATATATAATTACGTACATAGTTCTTTCGTGAAGAGCACTAATTCAGTAACATCTGAGACTGTGTGTGTATGTATTTTTATATATATATATATATATATATATTTATATTTATAGGAGATAACATAATGTATAACAAACCTGGTTGTGCTGGAGTTTGGAGCAGCAGCCACAGCCTCACCGATAGTGGTGAAATTCCCAGTTCCATCCTTGGCCACCACCAAGTCATATTTTGTCCCATTCACTGAAGATTGTAACAGTTTTCTGCCCTTCCCCGAAACCCACGATGGAAACCCATCTTTCATTTCTCCATACTCAGGGTATACCTCGGACTCGGATTTGTTAACGCTGGGGATTTTCTTGAGTATGGCGAGAGCATTACTTAGATGGTGAGAGATACTATACAAGCTTTTCTTGATCACTTTTCTCACATGACTTCCGTTGCTATAAGCAAATCCATCAAGGCACGTGTACTGGTTAGTCATTGCCGCGCTTAAAAATGTTTGCAAGTTATGGAAATTATTCTGGGTGGCTGATTCCTTAGGGAAGAGATCGGAGATGATTGCATGAAGCTCGGCAAGGGTGTCGTCAAAGAGCTCAAGGCAATCGTCGAGAGCTCTCTTTCCAAGGGGGTCGAGATTCTTGATCTTCTGTCGAATGCCTGTGCAGTTTGAGGAGGAGGCTCGTACCTCGGATATGGTGTAGTTTACGGTTGCCGAGATTATCTGTCGGGGTGTTTTGGCGATGAGATCTGGGAAAGAAGAGAGGGTTGAGACGCAGAGGTCAGGGTAGAGTGTGCCTTGGCATGTTGAGTGGGCCACTTGGAAGTGTTTGTGGATGCGTATCATGTGGTGATTGTCTATGGTTTTGGGGCTCTTTTTCAAATGGGTTATTTGGGAGAGTAACACCAAGACAATGGCTGAAATGGGCAAGAAAGTGGCCAAGAATCTAGTTCGTTTTCTGAGATTATTCATGTTGGGTGTTGAGAAACAGAAATGCTCGAGGGAGAGAAGTGAGGGCCGGGGGAAGGATATAGCACCTATTAAATATATAGGTGTCAATGCTCGTTAAATGTGGTAATGGGTTCAACATCAATGAGTTTTTTGTTTATTGAGTATTTAATATTTACTAAGGGTAGGTTTGAACAGTGACTTAAAATTAAAAATAAAATAAAATATTATTATTATTTTAAAATTAAAAAAAAATTAAATTATTTATTCTATTTTATATAAAAATTTTAAAAAATTTTAATTATTAGATAAGATAAAATGAAATATTTTTTTTGTTAATATTTAAATTCAAATAAAAACACGAAGGAAACAGTACTTGTGTCCAGAAATTGGCGGAGGAAATATAATCTAAAGCGTAAGGATAGTAGGATTGTCAGGATCTCACGTGGGCACAATGGAAATGATCTTTTAATGCATATGGTTGTAAAGGAACTAATGCAGGAAGAGTATGCATTTGGAGAAGAGAGTCTTATAGCTATAAATAAATTTTATAAAATTAAATTTATAAATTAATATAATTTCAAATATACGATTATATCTATTTTATAATAAAAATAATTTTATAATTTAATGGATCACGTTGACAAGTTACATTGTAAATTTATTTTATAAAATTTCTTTATAATTAAAGTATTTCTGTTTAGAAAAATGTGTGTTGACTATCATTCATTATGTGATCCCAATAACTTTTAGCGACTAGATTTCAATCAACTCAAGATTTCTAAAAATCAGTCCATAGATTCTACGGTTAGAATTGGTATAGCATGACAATGCTCTTCGTTACCGTTTAGATATTAGTCAAATTGTGTTGAGATAAATATAAATAATTAAATCATTTATTCTCATTTGTTTAATCTATTGGAATAATTGATGATTTCACAAGAAATTAGAGTAGATGTTCAATTCGAATCTCAACTCTATGTTTCGCTTAATTAATTAAGTATTTTACACGTTAAGCCCATTTATTAAAAGGAAATATGGCTCACACATGAGGCCAGGTGTCACGTGAGGGGTGTTGATAAATATAAATAGTTAAAGAGAAATGATATTTGAAATCACAGAATGTGCAAGTGCCGCACAATCTCTTTAAAAAAAGTAAATAAATACGAGACTCACTTGATAAAAAAATTAATTTTTTAATAGTAGATCTTATTATTTTTCAAAATAATTGCACGACGCTTACGCACTCTTCGACTGTATGTAACATTACTCTTTTGTAAATTTTTAAAAACTTATCGAATGTTTTCTTCGAATAATTAATTGAGATCAGGCTTAAAAGCGCTAGCTTTTCACATCCAAAAGTTACCTTTTTTGTGTAATTAATGTTATTTGATAATAAATAATGCTACTCATCATCTTTTTTATTATTATCATTTCATTTTATAATGTAGTATTAAATAATTGAAGAGTATTTATTATGCTTTACTTATAAGTTTATCATTTAATATTACATTAAGAGTTGTTGAGAAAATGATGATAAATAAATTTTTATAAATTGCAAACCATCAAGACCTAATATATATAACATTCAATACGTTAGTTTATAAAATTTTTAATTGGATTTTTTTTATACGTCGAACAATTTTTTCACGTTCAAAGGATAAAAAATGCTTTTTAAACCCAAAAGCACTTGCAATAGTTTATA
Source organism: Pterocarya stenoptera (assembly GCA_003123785.1). Taxonomy (NCBI): domain Eukaryota; kingdom Viridiplantae; phylum Streptophyta; class Magnoliopsida; order Fagales; family Juglandaceae; genus Pterocarya; species Pterocarya stenoptera. The sequence continues at coordinate 444,274 of QEOT01007755.1, read as the reverse complement.
TTTTATACATATGTAGAGAATTTGTATTCAGTATTCTCGGCCTTGTTTGTTTTCAGAGATGGGATAAGATTAAAGTTAAAAAGTTGAATAAAATATTGTTAGAATATATTTTTTAATATTATATCTGTTTTGAAATTTGAAAAAGTTGAATTGTTTATTTTATTTTGTATAGGGATTTGAGAAAGTTGTAATGATGGGATGAGAGGTTTTTAAAATTTTCAAAATTTTGAATTTTGGTCTTGAAAACAAACAAGGCCAAATCACCGTCATCTAATTATCATCTAATTATGTGGCATGAAATGATTGGATAATAAGTAATGAATGATAATTAGTTTTGAAGATAAATTTATAAAAACAACCTTTGACAAATGTCCTTATAACATGTAGTATGTTATATTGTATTTTTTTTTTATTGTAAATTAGATATAACGACGTCTAATATAAAATCATATCAATTTGTGCATTTATTTTTATAATATTTTTTTGTGAGCATAACTTCGAAATGAAAATTGCATATCTAGAAGCACATATTGGGATGTAAAAAACTAGTTTAGTTTGGAGTTAGAGGCTGAATGGAGCGAACCGGCCGCCTCACTTCTCGCTCGCTGTGCTAATCGAGCTAGTCGCGGTGGCAGCTCTCCTCTCTTTTTATTCTTCATTTCATTGCTTATTTTCATCTCTATCTATGGAGTTCCACACCAAAATATACCACGTCCGATCGTCCAAAACCACACATACATTCCATGGATGTCTTCAACGCCTGCCGATCCCTGATTTCTGCCCATATATGCAATCTTATATGGCTGGGCCAATAAATGTCTTGATTGGAGATCTAATCCACCAAAAGCATTTCTACTGTAGTATTTATTGGTGCTCCATACTTCATCTACCAGCAACATGGGAAGAGAGCTCCATACTTCGTTTAATTATATTTATTTTATTTTATTTTTTAATGTGTTGCAGTACTGCAATTGTTAAGGGGTATTTGTTAGGATGAGAAATACTAGAAACAAGCCTTACACCATACACTTCTATTTAATCAACATCTGATTTGTTATTTATGCAAAACTCATATTTAAGCATTAAGATAGAATGACAAAAATAACAAATCACATATTGATTAGATGTAGGTCATGTGTGGTGTAATTCTTCTATGTAGAATTTCTCTTGTAAGGATTTGATCCTCTCTCTCTCTCTCTCTCTCTCTCTCTCTCTCTCCCTCCCCTCTCCTATATTCTTTCTTTCCCTCTACGAGTCTACCGTTCTCTCCTCATCCTGATCTTCTTTTTCTCTTCCTCCTCTTTTTCCTCTCCACCCCAAAACATCAATGATTCAAGCCCTAGTTTTAGCGTTCTTGAAGTGTGACCATAGAACCACGACCATGAATAGCCATAGGTTCGTTTGCAAACCCATAAACATTTTTGGCTATAGTTCCTTTGCCCATTCTGTGGTCTTACCATAGTGGTGATTTTAATTCTTTTTTCCATGTGTCATTGTTTGTACTTTGTAATTTGTTGGATGATAGATTTGCAAGTTTTAGGGACGAATCTGTAGATTTGTTGTCATTTTTCGAATGTTTTAGATTTCTTTTGAATATTTTTTAGTTATTTTCGGTTGTTTTCCGTTGTGGGTGGAGGGTGAACAACAAGGGATAGACGAACCAGGAGTTGATTTGCCCCTAGCATGCGGACAAGGCACCCCGCCCCAAGGGGTGCAGGTAGCACCCTTATATTGCATGTAGATTTACTTACGATCCAAGCTAGCAGTTAAGGATGCTCTTGCTGAAGTGGGGCGATTGCTCATTGCTGACCAGCGCTTGATATGGCCTCTAGGCCAAACCAACAATCAAAAATGTCCCCACTGAAGTTGGCGGAGTGCTCGTTACTGACACTAACCTGATACAGCCTCCGGGCTAAGCCAATGATCAAGAGTGCTCCCACTGAAGCTAGTCGAGTGCTTGTCGTAGACACTCGCCTGATTTGGCCTCTGAGCCAAGCTAGCAATCGAGAATGCTCCACTAAAGTCAATTGAGGGCGTCTTCTTGAGCAAGTAGCAGGAAAATGGGGTCTTTCATCTGAAAATAAACTCAAAGCAAAGACCACGATTGAGGCGAAATGGGAAGTGGAAAGAGTCCAAGAGAAGGTCTAACGATCTCTTCCCACGAGGACTTAAGTTCGGAATCCAGCTCGACAACCTGCTGCTGGGACTTGGCCAACCTTTCCTTCACCTTGTCGGTTACTTGGCTGAGTTGGAGGAACTCCCTATCATGCATGCCCAAGGCATCTCAGACAGACCTGTAATCGGTTACCACAAGTGCTTGCTCCCCACGAGTGGCGTTGAGGTCATCTCTGAGGCGGGAAATGGACCGCTCGCTCTCTGCAAACCTTCTCGCATACTCGAGGCTGCTCTACCCCACTCCTGCTAGTTCATTCTCTTGTTAGTCAGCACGGTCACTCCCCATAGAGACCTCCAATAGAGTGAGGACATTTATATCTTCTTCCTCTCACCATTGAGACAGAGCTAATTCGTGCCTAAGGGTGAAAAACCTCCGCCTTCAAGGTAACAACATTGGCCTCTTGAGCCCGACAATGAGAGCTTAGCTAAGAATATGCATCCTCCCACTTTCTCCTTTCTTCCAGAATGGCCCGACAAGACTTTGTCATGAACGAACGGGGAGATCGTGCTTACTTGTCCAAGGAAGAATGATGGTGTGTAATCCAATTGGCCAAAGAATAAAGCCCCCGCATGGTAGACACCCAGTTAAAGAAAAGCAAGAAGGGAAAGGGAGCCACACAAGAAGGAAAGAGAACACATACCGAAGTAAGAAAGTACTCAAGGTCTTGAACAATCGGCTCGGTGGGAGGGCCTATGGGAGAAGGAGCAGACGAACTCAGATTAGAAAAGTAACCTCTGTAGCCTCCTCGAAAATAGAGAGACATCCAAGTGAGCTAGGGAGGCCAACATCCCAAAGGACACAATCGGGGCATAGAACCCGAATCGTCCACCAACATGAGCGGTACTGTTAGGCAGCACTTCTCCCAATGGCAAGTAAACAACTGGGATAGCTTTCTGGTGGGGGGCACGACGTTTCCCTTTGCATGGAATGTCCTCAACGGGAGCACGACCCCCCTCGAAGGTGGGGGCTAGGGCGCCTCATTAGAGCAAATCCTTGTCGAAGGAACATCGATGGAAGTAGGTGTAGTAGAAACCTCCTCCTCATTCCTTGTAAGCGGCTCCAGATGAAATATCACTAGAAAGGAAAAGTTGGGCTCCTGCAGTAAACCTCTAAGATACTAACACAAACTAGCGACGACAGTCCAGCCTTGGCCACAAACCCCCCAAACATAACATTCAGACTCACCTGTCGACAAAGAGAAGAGTGAAGCTTTGAATCTCTTAAAGGAGACCTTAGGAGAGCCTGGAACGAATGCAAGGGCATCACCAAAGAGAGAGGCGTTGAGCACCAAGTCCATCTCCTCCACCATCTAGTTTAGAACGTCCATCAGACACCTAAGGTGTGATGGCAAGACAGATTGATGGATATGGCGCAGGGGATCAGAGCAAAATGGAGAGCGCACGGGGCTGGAAGGGTCATAATAAATCCTTGCTCAGCCTTGGATCATGGAAGAGCCTCAGAGACTCGTACCCTCCACGAGTAGCCTCTTCCCCTTCGGGCTTGACGCAATGAGGGTAGGCCTTTTCCAGCCCTAGATGGAAGTTGAACCCTTCAAGTCGGTATTCTCCCTGGTAAGGATTGCCTTGGAGCTAAAAAAACCCTTGATTATCACGAGCCCAGACCAAATCCATGCATTCTATCTCCCTCGCGGTAGGAGACACAGTGAAGGCATGACCATAAGGAACATGGCTCCAAGAAGACCTTATGGGAAACTCTCAATCATTAAGCTCTCCAAAGGAAACTCCCACATGATTCCAGAGACGAAGAAGAACTTTCAATCCAATAACATGGCAGAAGCCCGGCTCCAACTGGGCAACTCTAAAACCTATCCTCCAGCGGAAGCTGCACTAACTCCCACCGTGCCGCCTAATACCGTGGGTATAAAAGAAGTCACAGGGGGTAAGATCTTGATCCTATTCCCTTGTGGCTTCCAAGACCCGCCACCAAATGTTGCGGTAAGACAACATGAATCTGCAAGCATTGGGCAACAACTGAGCCGGACCTACCTTCAAGAAATATAGGATGTCTCAGACTGGTCAAGGGAATGGGATCTGGAACACACTAACGTATAATCTGACCTGCTCAGCGGCCCCCTGAAGGTAGACAATCCAATTAGATGGGTTGGGCAGCACCAACTACACATATTTAGGGACCTCGTAGAGATCCGTTACAGAATCCAACTCCATTAGAGTAGTGGTCGCGAAGCCACTATAGCCATCTAAAAGCTCCAGCCACAAAGAACTACTACCAAAGGCTTCAGCGGAAGGATCGCTTGCCTGAAAAGGCCCAAGAGAGTTCTTGAGAGCCATGAGAACAAAATCTTCTGCTTACGAGTGAAAAGGGGCTAAGACAATGTTGGGAAAAAGGAACAAAGGGAATGTGAGGAAGAAGAAATGATCCATTCCTCCTAAGGTTAATAATGGCCCTCAAGGAGAACCCTACGAGCCGATATGGCCATCCAGCTATATATGTCCCAGCAGGATATAACCTGTGAGAACTAGCACCATCAAGATAGGCTAATGCATCCCTAGTAACTTAGTTAGAGATTAAGTCAAGTTGGAACAGTCTCCCATACCCCATACCCAGGAAGGGTTACAACATTAAATGCATCAAAGTGCCCTCTCAAAGGTCATACCCATGTCAAGACGTGATGGTCAAACTCCCAAGAGAGGTTACTGCATTCAATGTTTTGATGTCCCTCCTCAAAGGACGTGCTACTATCAAACTGCTAAAAGAAGGGAAGTGTACGCCAACCCTCGGTCTGTATATAAGATGGGGAGGAAAGTCCAAAGAGGTATCATTTCTTTGGAAAACACACACACAAGCATCTACCAATATAGATATCAACTGATCACTTATGCAACTGAGGCTCCCCCAAATCAAGCCATCGACATTCATTTTGTCTGCAAGTAGCGTGAAGGTGGCGGGCGTTGTTAAATTGACATCAACACTTAGAGTGCAATTTCATGATAAAGAAAATGTTTTGAATGATTATCATTCTTTAGAAAAGTCTTTAGTTTCGAATTCAATTGAGTTTTGTGAACGTGTTGAGAAACTTCAATAAAATTTGTACTGCTATTTGTGAAAATCGGTAGATAGATTTAAAAAATTGCTTGAATATACATTTTAAGGTTCTCTTTTAGATTTGTGTATTTTTCTTTTTTCTTTTTTTTGTTTTTTGGCTAAAATCTATGTAAATGATTAGATGAACAGTTTCTTGGGATAATAATTTTCTTTTAAATTTAATGCTTGTTGAAATTAAATTTAAAACTTTTTATAGAAAAATGTTGTATCTTTCTTGATAGCCGAGGCTTTGTTTTATGAGTTTTGCTATACAATCCCTCCGCACGTTATATTTTTTAAAATTTTTAAATATTTTTTGAATTTATTCTTTTTAAACTATTTCAAATTTTATATTCATTATTTATATAATAAATATTTGATAAAAAAATAATAATTAAAAAAAATGTGGTGTATGAAGATTATATGAATAGAAAGAGATTGTGGAGATTTTTTTTTTTTTTTTTATTTACCTCACTAGATAAGAGAACACAATTTCTCATGAAGATCTTCTTTTGGAATAAACCTAACCTCACCCCCATGGGAAAAGGATGAATTGGGATTAGAGCTTAGAAAATTGGAAACGGACTGCCCTATCGCTGAAGGGACACTTGCGGTGCAGTTGTGCTAATGATTATAGTTGGAAGTACATATAGTTGTGCTAATTAATTAAACTTGCTTTGGCAAATGATTTTTCATCTTCTTCTTTTTTTCTTTTTCTATTTTTTTCTAGATCTCTTGTTCGCAAGTTTAATAGGTATACATCATGAATCAGGTTGGGATTTGATGCATCGGTGGAGGAAATCATTGAAGATGTTGGCACGTACCATTTTTTTCCTGCCACGCAAGAGCTTGCAAAAGTGAACAGACTTAGCACCAAAGCTTTCTGGAGGTGGCTACTGCTTTTGTGCTTTTGGCCTTCCTTTTATAAGCCTTCTCTTATAAGCCTTCCTTGTCACTGTTTTGAAAATGATAGGCATGCAGGCTATACACGGGCACTTAGACACAGAATGATGTCATATGGCCATGCGTCATACAAGTAGCAAACAAGTTTGATTCTTTTTGAAGACTCAAAATGTTCAAGCCTCTTTGATCCCACATTTGGTTTCCCTCCACCCTGAATTTTTGTCCTCCCGCTTGGAGCTCGCCATTCTTCGTAACTCTGTTATCTCATGTTTTATATTTTGCGGGAATTTCAAGTTTTGGCATGTCATGATTGTGGGGTATTATGAAGATTATCAACCATTTAGATTAAAGCACATGTCAAATGAGAAGTAAAGCTGGCAGCCTATGTGAAAGACTACTGAGGTGGAACAAAGGAGGTATAAGAAGACTACGGCTTCGATTAATTCGTGAGAGATGTGTAATCTATAAAAGAAAGAGAAGGTTGTATTATGAAAAAATAGAAAAGAGAGAGAAAATACAAGAGAGTAGAGAGAGCAAGAACGTGTAAAATCCTTCAAGATTTGAGAGGTATTGAGGGGAGTGAACTTGTAATCTCAAGGTTGTGTTTTGGTAATCAATAAAGAAGACTCTTGACTATTCCTGTCATGGATGTAGTTCATCAGGATCCAACCATGTAAATTCTCATTGTCTTGATTATCTGTTTCTCAATTGTTTTAGAATTCTGCAAGTTTCTTGATAATCTTAGCAAGACAATTCTGCACTAACTTTCATAGCAGTTAGAATTGCAACAAGTGGCATAAGAGCCAAGTTTGATGGGGACTGCCAAGTTTCATGTCGAGAAGTTTACAAGAAAGAATGACTTTGGGTTGTGGAGAATAAAGATGAGGGCTCTTCTGGTTCAACATGGCCTTTAGGATGCACTTCTTGATGAAAATAACTTAAGTTCTTTATCAAACAAGGAGAAATCTAAGGTTGTACAGAAAGCTCACAGCACCGTTATTCTTTCTCTTGGTGACAAGTCTTAAGGGAACTTGCAAAGGAGAAACAACAGCTAGTTTGGCTTAAATTGGAAAATCTATACATGACAAAATCCTTAGCAAACCGACTTCACAAGAAGACAAGTATCTACACCTTCAAAATGACTCCAGGTACGTCTATGGAAGAATATCTTGATGAGTTTAACAAGATAATCTTGGATCTTACAAGCATAGACATAAATATAGAGAATGAGTATCAAGCTATTCTGCTATTAAGTTCTTTGGATGCTTCATATTCTAATCTTAAAGAAACCATGATGTATGGTAGAGAAAGAAAAAAGTCAAGGGGAAAGCAATTGAAATGCATCATCAGTCATAAAGAGGGACATTTTAAGAGGGACTATCTTGAGAGGAAACAAAATGTGGGAAATAAACCAAAGGAGGAGGGGTATGCAACAGTGGTACTAGATGGGTATGACAGTGCCGAGGTCTTGAATGTCTCGGATGTGGATTTAAGAAAGGAATAAATCCTAGATTTAGGATGCTCATTCCATATGTGCCCCTTTAGATCATGGTTTGAGACCTTCACAGAGATGGATGGAGGACATGTAATTCTTGAAAACAACAAATCCTGTAAGATTTTGAGGATTGGGTCAATAAGGCTAAAAATGTTTGATGGTATAGAAAGACTACGACAGGAAGTAAGATACATACTTGAGCTAAAAAGAAATCTTATTTCTCTGGGAATGCTAGACCAATCTGGCTATACTTTCAAGTCAGAATCTGGAACACTAAAGGTTGCCAAGGGTTCTCTGACAATGATGAAAGGAGTAATTAAAAATGGGTTTTATACATTGGTGGGGAAGATAGTCATTGGTGAGGCATTACCTGTACAAAGCAAAATGGAAGACAAAGTTAGACTATGGCACATGAGGCTAGGACATATTAGTCAGAAGGGTCTTCAAGAACTAGAAAAACAAGGTTTGCTAGGAAAGGAAAGACTTGGAGAACTATCATTCTGTGAGGAGTGCTTATTTGGAAAGGCTACAAGAGTTAGCTTCAAAACAACAAAAAAAACCAAATTTTGGACAACATTCATTCAGACTTATGGGGACCTGCAAGGGTCACTTTGCATGGTGGAACAAAATAGTTTTTATCCATCATTGATGACTACTCAAGGAAAGTATGGCTCTACATTCTAAAAAATAAAAGTGACACATTTGCTAAGTTCAAAGAATAAAAAACACAAGTTGAAAACCAAGTTGGCAGAATGGTTAATAGGTTAAGGATAGATAATGGGCTAGAATATTTGTCAAAGGGAGGGTATAGCTAGGCACAAAACAGTGAAGGAAACCCCTCAACAAAATGTTTTAGCTGAGAGAATGAATAGAACCATTTTGGAGAGGGTAAGGTGCATGCTGTCAACCTCAGGATTACCAAAATCATTTTGGGCTAAGTCCTAACCCACAACCCAGGTGTTTGTTAAATTGTTTATACTATTTCTGTAGTTTTCAAACGTCAAATTGAATTTCTGATTGTAACTTGGTGAAGTTGAAATTACAGTTTATCATACTCTGAATACTTTATGTTCTTAAGTTTTAATTTTTCATGGTTTAATCCATCTTTCCAAAAATTCCAAACCCGAGATCCTCCGAGCGCAACCATACATTTCAATGGCAACAAAATCTTCATTGTAAATAAGCAATCTCTTGGTTCACCATTTGTTTTCACACAATAGATACTTTTCACATGATTGTTCATCCAACTTCTTTTCAAATCTTGATTCCTAAATTTGTACTGAATTAAACTGCTTGAGTCCCTTTTGCCCCTGAGGAGATGGCCTTAGGTGCTACCTTTTATTACAACTGATGCACTTTTGCGCTTGGGTGTGATAATTTGGAAGCCATCAATACAGGTTGTGGACTGATGAGCCTGGGAAACAGAATTGCATAATTAGCAGAGATGTGACATTCAATGAACTACAAATGGCTTGAACACAGGAAAGAATGAAGTAATTTCAAACACAAGAGCGTACCACAGATGATATGCAACTTGAGGTGGAGCAGTCAACAAGCTCACCAATCACCAGGACACTCAAGTTAGAAAAAAATAAGGATACAAGCATAGAGAACAGAAAACAAGGTGGAGTAAACTCTCATAATCTGGTAAGAGACTGACAAAAGAGGGTTATCAAGCCACCTCAAAGATATGGGCAAGCTGAACTAACAGCATTTGCCTTCACAGTTGCTGAAGAAATATTTGACATGGAGCCAAGGTCATACAAGGAGGCCATGACTAGTAAGGAGGCTGATAAGTAGATGCTTGCTATGCAAAAAGAAATGAAGTCTCTAAACAAAAATAAAACATGGGAACTGGTTATTAAACCAGAGAAACTGAAATTGATTGGATACAAATGGATCTATAAAAGAAAGAAAGGTATACCAGGGGTTGAGATTCCAAGGTATAAAGCTAGATTGGTAGCAAATGGGTTTACACAGAGAGAGGGGATAGACTACAATGAAATCTTCTCTCCGGTGGTCAAACATAGTTCAATTAGGCTGTTATTAGCTTTTGCTACCTATCAAGATATGCATTTGGAACACCTGGATGTAAAGACAACATTTTTGCAAGGAGAAATCAATGAAGTTATATACATGCAACCACTAGAAGGGTTTACAATTGAAACCAACAAAAATCAAGTGTGTCTACTCAAGAAATCATTATATGGACTTAATCAGTCTCCAAGACAATGGTATAAAAGATTTGACTCCCACATGATTGGAAATGGTTTCAAAAGAAGTTGCTATGATAGCTGTGTATATTACAACCAAACTGAAGGAAATTTGATATATCTACTATTATATGTAGATGACATGCTGATTGGTTGTTAAGATGAAAATCAAATTGAACAAGTTAAATGCATACTTAAATCAGAATTTGAGATGAATGAACTAGGCCCTGCTAAGCGAATATTGGGAATGGAGATAGTAAGGGAAAGGAAGAAAAAACTACGCTTACCTATCTCAAAAGTCTTATATTTCCAAAATTCTAACTAGGTTTGGTATGGATAAGTTAAAAATAGTAAGTACCCTTATAGGGCAGCACTCAAAACTGTTAGTTACTCAAGCACCAGAAATTGATGAAGAAAAGGAATTCATGGAGAAAGATTCATATGCTAGCATGGTAGGAAGAATTATGTATGCCATGGTCTGCTCTAGACCAGATCTGACTTATGCTGTTAGCATAGTCAGTAGGTTTATGAGTAACCCAGAAAAACCACACTGGCATGCTATCAAGTGGGTATTTCATTATCTTTTTGGTACAAGGAGTTTAGGACTGAAGTTTGGTGGAAGTATACAACAAGGAAGTGAGCTAAAATGCTTTGTTGACTCAAACGATGCAGGAAATATGGATATTAGAAAATTATTGACAAGTTTTGTGTTTATAAGTTTTGGAAGTGCCATCAGTTGGAAGGCAAACCTATAACTAGTAGTTGCCTTATCAACAAGTGAGGCAGAATATTTTGCAATGTCTGAGGCAATAAAGGAGGATATATGGTTGAAGGGTATATCTCACGAACTAGGCATGTATGAAGGGAATATCACAGTTCACTATGACAATCAGAGTACAATTCATCTTGCCAAAAATTAGGTATACCATGAGAGATCAAAACATATAGACATTAGACTACACTTTGATTAATATGGGAAATTGTTAAGTCCCTCATTAGGGGGAAGTTGTGCAAACAGTCAAGAGGAAGGAGGTAGCTTGGAAGCTCTAAAAGCTTGACAAGGTGGAGAATTGTTATGAAGATTGTCAACCATTTAGATTAAAGCACATGTCAAATGAGAAGTAAAGCTGCCAGCCTATGTGGAAAACTCGAGCAGCAGATTCTGCTGAGGTGGAACAGAGGAGGCATAGGAAAACTACTGCTCCAATTAATTCATGAGAGATGTGTAATCTATAAATGGGAGAGAGGGTTGTATTCTGAAAAAATAGAAGAGAGGGAGAGAGAATATACAGGAGAGTAGAAAGAGCAAGAACGTGTAAAATCTTTCAAGACTTGAGAGGTATTGAGGGGAGTGAACTTGTAATCTTAAGGATGTGTTTTGATCATCAGTAAAGAAGACTTTTGGTTGTTCTTGCCGTGGATGAAGATCATCAGGATCGAACCACATAAATTCCCATTGTCTTGATTATCTGTTTCTCAATTGTTTTAGAATTCTACAAGTCTCTTGATAGTCTTGGCAAGACAATTATGCACTAGCTTTCACAGTAGTTAGACTTGCAACATGGAGGGTTCCCTTGTAGCCCATTTCTCATGATTAGAATGGGCTTAACAACGACCATTTCTTGTCAAAGGTGGTTGGCATGACAAAAATCTTATTCTTAATAGATTTAAATTTAAATTTCTCCTACAAATCAAATCATACCATGCATTTTATTGCTAGTGTAGTGGGCATTATATAGCCAGATGTAGTATTACAATGACTATTTCACAATAGATGTTGTTTCACTAAAAGAAAAATAGCTTTTTGTGTAGCCTAAAATTGTCACAAAAAGCATTATCAACATCACAATTACTTTTTAGCGTCGCTTTCTAATCAAAGCTAGATGGTCAGTAATACTACGTCTCAAAAAGCTTTTCATGTCGAAATGAAATATTATCATAAAAATGTGCACATTTGTGGTGCAGTTGGTTGCCACAAATGTAGGACATGAGCGATGCAAAAGACATTCAAAATGGTAAGAAAATTCCCTTTTGCGGCGATCTATATTACCACAAACAGTCTCCAATGTTGTCGCAAAAAAACACCAACCATGGTTAATTATTGCAGGTAGAAGTTTTCTTGACGATTTTTTCTCGTTGGAAAAGGTCAGTGATAATATGATTTTTAGTCGCAAATAATTTTATGCAATGATTATATCACCACAAAAAATATCTTCCGTCTTGAAGGTCGCACAATTTTTTATTTTTTTTATTGCAAATACTTATTTGCATCAATTAAAATTAATGTAAATAAGTATTTGTGACAAAAACTTATTTCCAACCAACATATATCCATATATCTCCGGAAATAGTATGTTACCAAAAAAAAAAAAAATAGTATTAAAAAAAATACATAAAAACAGTACACATCTTACATTATATTACAATCCATAAGATAATCACACAAAGTAATTGCTTTATATTTTAAGCAATTACATTATATTACAATCCATAAAAGCAAATATATACATTAGATTACAATTCATAAAGCAATTAGATTATATTATAAGTGTGCAACTTTAGACTTTCCAAGGCACGTCAAAGTACAAAACCTGTAAGCATGTATTATCAAGTACAACATATTAGCATAAATCTTTGTATCGGGTTCCTTAAAAAATATTCGATGTGACCCTCAAATCATTATAAAACAAAAATTCTACAGATATCAGAGGAAATGAAAGGGGGAAGGTAAGAAGCATGTACATGAAATGTTCATATAAACTCAAGAAGCATAAACACTTGATAGCATAACTATGTATACATAGCAAAAGACTAAAAACTAACAAGAAATCTCATTTACATATAATCCATGCATAGGTGATTTAATTTTCTCAATTTCCTCCTCAAAGTTATACTTCTACAAAGATGATGATCCAACTTTCCCCTCTGCATAAACTCATACACAAGGAGCAGTTCCTTGATTACTTATGAGAAAAAGAGCTCCACTCTCAGAAAAAGAATCACGACTTATTAACATCAATGGTTTACTTAGACATGCCTGTCACAAACGTTTCTAGGCGTGTGGCCTTGGTAAAGATCATAGTAAATTAGGTTCATCTTGAATCGTTCAACTTGTGACATTAGAGCAAACACACTTTCATCAACAAAATAAATTACACATTAATCTAGAGTTGAACACAGATACTTTATTCCCTACACTTCCAGCATAAATTATATCACTTGTCATGGTGCTGAGTTATATAACAGATTGCAATAAGGCAGATATCTAGGATACCTTGGCAATTTTACGTTATAAGTTGAAAATAGTATCATAGATTCTTAATTTTTAAGTTTAGGACCCCACAACTCAAGCCAATCAATTCTAACAATCATCAGGTAATTGATAATGAATCCACTAAGTAGTCTAGCTAGGCACCGAACAAACTCAACTCAACTTGGTCAAGTTAGATTAAGTCTTAAGAAATTTCAATTTGAAGTTCAAATAATAAGAATTTACCATCATTCTAGCATATGCAGATCCAATGCGACCAGCTTCAATCACCCCAACAGTCTGTTCTTTAAGCAGGTTTCCCACAAACCTATCAGAAAAGGAAAGCCAAAGCATGCTTTGTTCTTGATCATCTAAAACATATCAATCATTCACCTGATATGAAATACAAGCATATTAATAGGTGTGACTTATAAAAGTGATCATACAGATTAGGAAGCCACCCATCATATAGGCTTGCCCTCATGAAATTTTGTCCCTTTAATGGGAACACTGACTAGGGCAAAAAGTTTTGAACCTACATGATCAACAAGAAAATAAGTTATACCTGTAACACCTCATTGGAAGGCCTAAGCTACATGGTCTTTATCCTAAAAGGACTAGTCAATAATACAATTAGAGCTATATTGAAACATAATGTAATATCACAATCTTCATCCCTTATATTCCCGATGTCCTTTATGGGTCAGCCAATTATAGGTGGTATGTCTCAAGTCCCACATTTATGGTTGAGATAGACTCTAATACCATTTGCAACATCACTATGGAAAGCTCAATCCACATGACCTATATTTCGAAAGGACTAATCAATGATACAATTGGAGTCCCATTGGAACACTATAAAAAATAAGTTCTTTTTCCCAAGCAATGCAGGATTACATACGCCACTTACCCTTACTAGTTGTCCTAATGGGGTATCCCAATAAAGGTTTTTTGTCTATATTATTATAGTAAATAAATATTGCTGAAATATTTTTCTCTTATTTTTGAGATTTTGTTTTGTTCTCATTCTATAACTGGGTCATGTTTACACACTAGTATAGGTTTGCTGCTTATTAAGTCGGTGGACAAACCCATTTATTTTCACTATTTTTTATAGATGACTTTAATGATTGTGATAATTGAAATAAATTGCATGTGATAGGATTATAAAAAATAATGGATTGAGGAGATTTTAGAAACTATTTAGTAGTGTTTGAGTTAAATTTCTTTGGAAAGATTTTTGAGGTATTTGATTTGGAAGATTATTGTATTTAAGTTTTATATTTTATGGATCTCAAGTAAAACGGGTTCACTCCAGATACGGGGCGTGACAGTGTGGAAGGCCCAAGCCACATGACCTATACTCCATAATGACAAGTCAATGATACAATTGGCATTTCATTAGAACATTATAGAGAGTAAGAACTTCTTATTCTCAAGCAATGTGAGATCCCACACATCACCTACCCTTATCACTTATCACATTTCAAATTGTGATATTACAATCTCCCTCCTTTATATTCCCAAAGTCCTCGTCGAGCTAGTTTATTTCAAGTAACACAACTCAAGCAAGTCCCACATTTTTTGTTGAGATAAACTTTGATACCATTTGTAACACCCAAATAGAAGCCCCAAGCCACATGGCCTACTCCAGAAGGACTAGTCAATGATACAATTGGAGCCCCATTGTAACATTATAAAGAGTAAGAACTTTTCCTTCCCAAGCAATGTGAGATTTCATGTACCACCTATTCTTATCACTTATCAGAATGTGGTATCACAATATTCAACTCCAAACCAGCAAAATAACTTCCAAAACTTCGCTTATAACTAGTGGGAACTACTACAATTAATTTCACTAATACTTCATCATGATCCACTTACTTCCATCTCCAAGTCAACAACTAGATTCTATCCCAATCTCAATAGACATTACAACAACCAAACCATGACCAATACCAAACCATAATACACCTAGAAATACAAAAAGGCTATACAGAGGGCAAACTATACAAACCTAGCATAAACTCGCTTTTAAACTTGAACTAAATTTCCAATGTGTATTGCTACTCCCATAGAAAATTCAATACCAAATAGTATAAATTGCTTTTTCTTTTTTCTTTCTTTTTCTTGAACCATTTTTTAAATCC
The DNA here is from genome assembly GCA_003123785.1 of Pterocarya stenoptera. NCBI lineage: Eukaryota > Viridiplantae > Streptophyta > Magnoliopsida > Fagales > Juglandaceae > Pterocarya > Pterocarya stenoptera. The sequence continues at coordinate 429,024 of QEOT01007755.1, read as the reverse complement.
CTTTAAACATTTTTAAGAATAAAAAAATCACAAAATTATTAAAAAGAATACTTCCTTAACCATTAAATAAAAAAAATTAAAAAACAAATTCGGTACAAAATATTTGTACAATTTTTCAGTGGCTCTATTATTTCTCATTCCCAATTTCCACCTTACCTTAACATCCAACAAACCTCAATCTTTTGATTGAAACAAGGGCCATAAAAGTAACACATGTTTTCAACTAGAAACACCTCTTACCTCAAGAGATGGAGTATCAGGCAATGCCTAAACCCGACGTGTGGTGCGATGTTTTCCATCTAAGGTGTGGAGGAGGCTGTGGTAGAGTGTTGGGGAGGAACTAATAGTGAGAAAAATAAATGGAGACAGAGAGGTAGAGCTAGTGAAAAGAGAGAGAGACGAACGAGAAAGGCTTACCAACAAGGCAAGGTGCGACAAACCAATGGAACCAAAGGGCATATGAGGACTTCGTTTAGTAGAGCATTGTGGAGAAAGGCTTGAGTGGCAGCAGTGATGGGCTACAACAAAAAATTGAGAGATAAGCAAGAGAGAGGGAAAGAGATGGAGAATGAGAAAGGACTTACCGACAAGGCCGAGTATAGTTGCGGTGTGGCTTGGTGAAAACATGGGGTGGGAGGCTGTAGTTTTATGCATAAGTATAGAGAGTGAGAGAGGCACTAAGGGAGAGAGAGGGTAAGCAGAGGGATTAATCGGAGAGGGAGACTTGTCGGCTTGGTAACGTGTGGTAGTGCATAACGGCTGCAAATAAATGAGAATATGAGCGAGAAGCCGAGGGGCATGCTACGACAGAACGAAGAGAAGAGATAGAAAAAAAAAATAGAGGAGTGCGAAGCTGAGATGAGAGTGCAAGAGATTATTAAAGGGTCTTATTCGAGAAATTTGTCATTTTCCTTTGATTGGTAAGTTGGGATATTGGTATTTTATTGAGACATTGTGGAGTTCTTTATTATCTTTGTTGGAGAAAATCATTGAAGTCCTTGTAGATGAATGTATACTTTTTTAAGAAAATAAGTTTTACATGTTATAGTGCCTTTGTAATTTATACATATATTATTGTGATGTGATTTTAAGTTATAAGAATTAACTCTCCAATCCTCCGAATAAGGGGTGTTACAATACTGGTATAAAAGAAGAGGTTGAAAACATCGATAAACAATTCATCTCTCCCTCTACTGAATACCAGGATTCATACGAACTTGTATGTGTACACAGACGTTTAGTTATAATGAATTCTTATTGAAAAGGGGCTAGTTCTTCTACCATTTATGCTCATGAAATAGAAGTATTTTTAGGCATAACATTCAGACCTTGTTGTGCCATATGCGCGAATACGAGCAGATGTCAAGATTCTTAAAAGATAGTCATGGCTCTCACATTCAAAAGGAAAATAAAATAAAAAGAATAAATATTCAAATTCAAAACTTTTAGGGAAGCTTTCATTTGATCGTTTTGTGGGATATGTTTGTGAAGTAAACTAGCAGGTTTTAATTAAGAAGTCATGCGTTCTAACTAGTTTGGCATAGCCAAACCCTTATTATATTAGGTCAAATAAGACATTAAGAGCAGCCTCATCCACTTCCCTAAACTTCCATATTCTCCAAAATATAGGAGAGATTTTGGGAAAAATCATTCTTCCCTCCTCCCATCAGGTTCCCTGAATTAGAGCTTTTATTTTGAGTTTCTATAGTGGTTCCCCAAATATGGGGAGCTATTGTACATCCCCAAATGCTTGGTTTATTCTTTTCTAGCTTAGTTGTCCCACGTTCACACTCTCTCATGCCCTGGTTGGTATCAACCCTCTCTCGCACCATTTGTGTCCATCGACAGAAATTCCTTTGATCTTCTTCTACAAACGTAAGTTTCTGCCATTCTCAAGCACAAACTAAGCCACACATACTTTCAATCTCTCTCATCGGTTTCATCTTAAAGAAATTCCAATTTCAAATCTGTATACTCTCAGCATGTATTTATGTGTTTCATTGGTTTTTTGTGCACTAAAAATTGAAAGCCCTAGCCTTAATTGACTATATATTGATATCTCGCATGTCTCTATCTGAACTTCTTTAGGGTTTCACCAATTGAGATTTTGTTAGAGATTGGGAAAGAAATTTAGGGAAAATCAGTTCAGTGAACTTTTTTGATTTATGCTTTGTGTAGTTTCAATGATTTTCATACACTCCAATGTAGTATTTGTGCTATCTCCTTTGAGTTGGGTATTTTGTGATTACTGGCTTTAAACCACTGTGATTTTGTGATTTGAGCCACTGATGTGTTGATTATGTGATTTTCATATTCTCTAAGACAGGCAATTTGCATGATTATGTGATTTGAGGAAGCTGTTGCTGTGATATTTAAATTGAAATGAAGCCGTTGTTGTGATATTTGGACAATATTTGCTAATGAGAAATTTAGCTTACATAGATGCCATTTGTGATCTCTTGATTAATGTTTGTGTTATTGGCTTACCTGGCTCTTGTTGTTCATTGGTTATTTCCTTTGTGGTTTAGTTACCCCTTTGTCCTTTGCAACTTTTGATGTTACTTTAAGGCTCTCATTGGGGCTGCATGTGTAGTGTAAGGGTGTGATGATGGTTTAACTTTTTATTGAAAGTGTAAAATCACAAGTACTATGAATAGGGTTTGATCGATATGGCAGGATGAGTTAGATGGCCACTTTTATTGTGAAAGTTTCACTAAGGCAACTGGGGTTAAATGTGTTGCAGCCCTTCGAGCTTGGGCTCATTTCCTATACATGCTGATAAGAAAAACCATTTTGAGCCTCATGAGAAAACTTTTTTCATACTTGGCTATTAGTTATCCCCAATTTGTTATATATTGTGTTGTAGGTTATTGTCTATTAATGTTTGTAAGTTTATATATACACTATAGTGTATATATAAACTTACAATTCCAAACTCTGGAAATCATTAGTCTTTGTTATGCCAGACGTTTGTGAGGCTTCCAAAACTAGAGTGAAGGAGGGGATGACGTCTTTTTGGTATGATAGATGGCTATTGAATGGCCCATTATGCAATATGGTGGATGTAGTCAGCAGTCATTCTTTGCAAATTAAGGAGGTTTGGGTTGGGGATTCTTGGTATTTCGACATGCTACAGCAACTAGTTGGTGTGGAGTTGGGGGACGGGGTGCTTAGGGAATTTGGTGCAAGACGTTCTGGGCTGGACATTTTAATCTAGAAGCCAACATTAGATGGAAAGTTTACTACAGCCAGTGCGTGGGATTTAATTTGAGTGAAGGAAGATCATCACGTTTGGATTGATTAGATATGGAGTAAATATTTGCCGAAGAAAATTTTAGTATGTATGTGGAGGGCTCGGTTTAATTATCTAGATATAGATACTAAGGTGCAATCACGTAGAGTGGTCATGGCTTCAATGTGTGACTGTTGCCAATCCCCACAGACCGAATCTTTGGACCATGTGCTTGCTGCTGGGCAGATTGCAGAGGTATGACATTTAGTTTCGGTGGCTTTGGGCATCTCTTGTTTACAAACCAGAACTTGGTGGCATCGAGCGAAGGCCTAGTTGGTGTGTGCAAAAAAGAGAAATAAAACGAGAATTTTAATTAGCCTGCTGCTGTGCATTCTTACGTGGTGCTTATGGCGTCGATGCTATCAATCTCGTATGGAGGGAGTACAAGCCACTGCAGTGGATGTTTGGAGATCCATTCGGTTATGGTTGGGGATATTGGTGTGAATTCAATAATAAGAAGTTCACCATGGTTGATGCGCAGATTTTGAATGCTTTGGATATTAATGTATCGGCCTAGTTAGTACGTAACCCATGGCAAGTTGTATGGTCAAAACTCCCTCTAAGCTGGTGGAAGTTAAATGTGGATGGTAGTTGCGTGGGAATCCAGGGAATTGCAGTGGGGGTGGAGTATTGCGCGATCATCAGGGACAGATAAGGCCGGTTTTTCCGCTCATTATGGTTTTGGGACCAACAATGAGGCTAAATTAAGAGCTCTACTCCAAGAGGTACGATTATCCAAAGAAATGGAGTGTCGAAATATTATTTTGGAATGCGACTCCAAGGTAGTAGTGGATTGGGTGAACAAGCGAGGTTGCAATATATGGTATCTTTGGGATTATTGGGATTCCCTCCTTCAAGAACTAGATGGAGTTCAATTCCAAGTGGTGCATCAATTTAGCGAAGGCAACCAAGCTGTGGATTATTTGGCAAGGAAAGGAGAAGAGAGTTTAAATTGGAGTTTTATTTCGGGTAATTACATGCCGAGGCTATTAAAGGGCATTATTAGATTAGATGCTTTGGGACTTCCGTCCATTAGAAAGTAATCGTTTTTACACCTGGTCATGTTTTTAGGCATGTTTCTTAGTGTTTCCTAAGTTTCTTAGTGTTTCTTAGTGTTTTAGGTTTGTGTTTTTTTGGACAATTGGTTTTGGGTTATTTTATAGTGTAATATTTTGTAAACCCCCAAGTGTAATGATGTTCCACGGTATTCCTCCACCATAAGTGAGGGTTCTTTTTTTTTTAATAAACTTGGGGCGGGGCTGTTATGTGTGTGGCTACCGGCTCTTTTGAAGAAAAAAAAATAGCTTAGCTTTGTGATGATATAGAATTTAGAACTTTTTAATGAGTGATTGGACGTTGTGCAAGAGCCAACTAGCTTTATTCATTTTGAGAATGATGATAAGGGGGGAAAAGAAAAAAAGAAGAAGAAGAAAATAGGTTCAGCCCCAGGTTCTACACTTGGTGTAAGTTACAGCTTTGCTGCTATTGGTAGGAATGAAGGTTATGTGAAAATTGGGTGTGTTACTATTTGCATAGTTGCAATAATCCAAAGTTGATACTCATAACAAAAAATAACAAGAAGTTGGTTGAACTCTACTATGTTCCCAGAGAACCAAGTTTACATAATCCTTTTTTTATCTCAAAAAAGCATAATCATATATGAAATTGAAAAAAATGCTCACTTATCTCTAGTTTTTTCTTTTGATTTTCCACTTTCTTGAATCATTAATTCTTTGCCCAGTTTTTTTACCTCTTTTACTTTATGAGAAAACTCAACCATTGAAAGCAATGTGTTGTACTATATTCTTGTTTGACCAGAAACCTCATCCATTAAAATTCATGTGTTGCATGATATTCTAGTTTGACCCTTTTATTGTGGAAAAACGTTTTAACTTGAAAGTTACAATGCTACAAATAAATAGAGGAAGGTTGGGTAAAAAGTTTTAAGTTCTAAATTTTTTTAGTGGTTGAAAGTACCCCAAAAACTAACAAATGAAAAACATATTAAAATAAATCTAAGAATTTAAGTGCCGAAATTACCTTCATTTGCACATCTTACGCGTTTAGCATGCTGCTCCTTGTTCCATTTGGCATGTTGTTTTGTTCCATTTAGCATACTGTTTTGTACTAATGGATATGCTATTTTTCGAGCTTTATTTCCTTCCTCATGCATCCCAATTGTTTGTTGGATTTGTTTGTTGGTAGTTAAATTGTATACCTTCGACTGTGATGATGGCAAAGTTGAGTGGGGATAAAGGAAAATTGGCACATATTCAATGTAGGGCAACCCATATGGCCAACGAATACAGGTAATAGATTGTTGCAGCCATTGAGGGCATTGCCACTTCCTAGATGTCACCATTCATTTCCTGAGCTAATTTGCAATATCTTTTCTCCATTGCTTTTAAGCTTCTAACATGTTTGAATGCACTGTTCATTGTCTACAATCAGTATAACCTGATGGATTCACAAGGCTACGGGCATATGTTCTTCGCGAACCTCCTCAATGAGGACCCTAACATTGACCATGCTAACTTAAGTCAAACTCAACACTCTCCAATGAAGGTGGAAGACTCTCCACCCCCAACCAAATAAGAGATTAGACAAAAAAATCAGCAAGGGGTGCGAACTTCATCCAAGAAGAAGACAACCTACTTGTCTCGGCATGGTTGGATATAGTGTAGTTTCCATCCAAGTAGTCGATCAAAAACACACCCAACTTTGAGAGAAAATGATTTTATACTTCAATCAATATAAAAAAAGTACAACGGACCTGACCATTGGATCCTTAATACATTGGTGGTCGACAATTCAATAAGCGACCAATAAATTTTGTTCAAAACTACCCCAATTCGAAGGGTTGAATCAAAGTGGCATGATCAAGCAAGACAAAGTATATCAATCCACTAGTTTCAATCTCTTGCACTTACTATTTTACTTAATGTTTTGCCCAACTTTGCTAATTATTATCTAGTTGGTACTATTTTGCAAGTTTGATAAAGTGAAGATTATGTACCAATCACTGGAGAAAAGCATATTTTCATTCAAGCATTGTTGGTACTTGTTGAAGAACCAACCAAAATAGATTCAATATTGCTCAAAGGAAGGTCCAAAGCAAAGGTTGATGACTCCTTCGACCCTAACTCATACCTCTGCTAACGTGTTTGTAGATTCTGTAAATGATGCCTAGGCGGAGCATGTTGTTAACAACGATATTGTTGACTTGGAGATACCAATGGGAAGGAAATCAGAGAATTAAAAATGGAAGGCCCCAACCAGACCAATTGAGGACATTGCTGAAATCTTTAGGATGATGTATACCCTTCTTGAGAAGTCACACGCTCAAGAGAAATAGTGTTTCTATCTTAAGGAGGAGAAGAAGCAATATGATCAAGAAAGGGAGGGGCATAAACTACGATAGGAGGACAAGAGGCTCAGATTGGAAGTCGAGAGACTTGAATTTGTCTGGTTTAAAGCAGAGGTAGAGACAAAGCGGTTAGACAGCAAGAGGAGTGAATCATGTTGATGGATGTCACTGGCTTACCTGGAATACAACGCACATATTTTGAGCAACGTCAAAGGGAAATTGTGGTGAAATGTAATGCAAAAAAGCGGTGACGGTTGTTTTAAAATATTTGTTTGCTTTCCTTTTGCATATTTCTAACTACATTCACCAATGTTAAATCAGTGATCCCTCTGCCCTAAAAAAATTGCCCGAGGGCCCATCTATGCTACTACGAAGCCCATTGCCACCAAGTAAGGGATGGGAATTGGTTAATTTGTAACACATTATTATTTTTCATGTGTATGTAGTTTTGGAGGAAATTTGGGAATGGATATATGGCAAACTTGTATCACAAATATTTTAAATATTACAGATAACTCAGATGGCTAGATATTTTGGCCAATGTTGTTTTGCTAGTGGAAAGGAAATCGTACAATCAGGAATATTTAGTCACTACTGACAACATAAATTATAGTGGATTGCAGTTTTTCTAATTTTGGGAATATCATTTCCATTAATGCTCAATTGTGTTTGATTGGAGTTGACGATGAGCCGAAGTGTCTCCAATTTCTTGATGATGCTGAATGAACTCCATAGGTTCTATTGTAGGATTGTGTGACAATTCAAGTAGACCCTCGTAAAGTTGTTCATACTTGGAACTCAAGAACCCCATTATCATCACTCTTGTCTTTGATGATTATGTTATGTAGAATTACACATGCTTTTATTATATTTGTTAGATAATTGATTTTGAACATTCGAGCAAATTCACGAACAATTGCAAAGCGTTGTTGAAGGACCCCAAATGCACGCTCTACATCATTTTTTGTTGATTCCTGTGCTGCTGTAAAATAATTCTTATTGTTTCCTTATGAAGATGGGATCATTTTTTGTAAATGTTGACCATTTTGGATAGATACCATCAACAAGGTAGTACACCATAATGTTGTCATTACCGTTAATTGAGTAATTCATTGGTGGGGCACGCTTTTGGGCAAGTTCAATGAAAATAAAAGACCTCTTTAGCCCATTGATATCATTATGAGAACCGCATAATCCAAAAAAGGCATGTCATATCCAAAGATCATATAAAACAACTGCTTCTAATATAGTAGATTCATGATTGTGCCTGTAATACATACCTTTCATGCAAACGGGTAATTTTTCTACTTCCAATGCATGCAATTAATGTTTTATAGCATCCCTGGGAATCGACATTGTTCTCCAACGACGAGCAATATCATTTGGACTTCTAATACTCAATTGAAAAAATAATTATGGCTGTAGTTATAAATTTCTTCAAGCTCTCCATTGTGGTGCTTTCTCCAATCTGTATGTATTCATCCATAAATCTGCAATTACTCTATACGCAAGCATTTTAAGTGCATCAGTTATCTTTTTCAGGGAAGAAAGACCAAGTCTTCCAGCATTATCTTTTCTTTGGATGAAGTAGGGCTCATAAGCCTCTATCTCATGCTGAATATTTAGAAACAAAGAACGACCCATACAAAATCTCTTTCAAAATAGATTAGATAGATATATTGTTGCTTCTGCAAAATAGTCACAAAAATATAGCAATTCTTGCTCTTCAATATGATCACGCCTAATGTACTTACGACATGGCGAGGACCATGACAAGTAGATGTTGATCCTTGGTCATTAAAAAATAAGCTCCAACTCATCTTTAAAGTCTAAGTGAAGCAACAATTTATGAAAGAAATAACGAGCCATTTAAGAAGCAAGTAGAAAATGAGACCAGAATGAGAATTTTCTCTTAAGATGAAATGAAACTTAGGCTGCTCTAGATGTGAATGGACTCAGAAGTGCTCTTATTTATACGCAATAATGTTATTGCTTGAAAATATATCTGTTAGGAAAATGAAAAAAAAAAAAAATTACTACTACAACTAGGAAAAGATATGTTACCACTGGACAAATGACAAAAAATATTGCCATTAGATAATAAACAAAAATGTTAACATTAGACAAAGGATAAAAAAATATTTCTATTAGATCTCAGATAAAACCATAATCTTGATTTTTGTTTATCCATTACAAATAAAAAACCGTTGAAAAATGTGAATATTTATAAAAATAAAAAAATTAATATTTTTAAAACTGTAATAATTTTAAAACTATCATTTTACCCGCAAAAAAAGTCACCCTGTGTTTAAAATATTAGCTAGAAGATGATAGTTCAAAATGTAAGGAAAAAGACAGAAGAGTGAGTAATTAAGATTGTAAATGTGAGTGAGACAAATAAATAATAGAAAAAGATTATTTTAATAAAATAGAGAATAGATATGGAATGAAATATATGAAGTTTTTGAAAGATGAGCAAAATTTAAAATAAACTTTTAATAATAATTTTTTTAAGCCAAAACCTAAGAAAGTTTGTAGGAAAGGGTACGTGGATGCTCCAAACTCTTAAAATTCAGGCTGGGCGTACGTGGATATATGGAACATTTTCATTATGTATATTAATTATTTATTACCTGCCTCAGACACGATTATATAGTACTTTTCCTTTTTAAAAAAATAAAAAATAAAAAATAAAAAATGATCATTTTATTTATTTTGCTCCATGAGTTTATATAAATATATATATATTTATATTACTTAGCAATGTACCGATTATGATGCATGCATATATAGTACTGTCAATGGCTTTGTGCCATCATGCATTTGTCTCATTCTCCCATGACGGATGGATTGAGCTTCATATGTATATAGAGCGGTGGATATATTATATATCCCAAATTCTCAGTCTTCTTAATTAATTCCTAAAAATGTATATTTATAAGATGCGTACTGATCATGTCCATGGATAAGTACTGACAAATTAATCAAACACAATATCCAGCCTGTTAAAGCACTCAATTCAATTCCCCTTTCACCAACTTGATCGGTACATGATTTTCCCAAACACATTGTATCATGAGCAAATATTTTTTTAAAATATTTTTAATTACTCGTAACAACCAATAAACCTTATTAATATCTTTTTATTTTATTTTATAAAACCTCATTAATATCTAATAATAAATAAGCAGTACCATTTATTTTATAATATCCATAAATATATATAATTATACACACACATATTATAATCTTGTCACCCGGTAACTCACTACAAGAAATTAAATGATTATTTATTATTAGTTATTTGTGATGAAAATAGATTTATATATTTTGATAAAAAAATAATTATTTTCATCGCAAATAACAGCTAGCTACATATAAATACTTTTCTTGCCGTGACTGTTTATTTAAGATTTTCAAAACTAGTGGAAACATGCACGTATTATAAAGAGTCAAAGGAATAGCTTGCGGAAGCTTCATTCCTTTAATTTGCAGTAATATATAATTTTTCCAAAGTCAAAACTGATCCGATGTTTTAAGAAGAATTTGTTTGGTTTTTGTACTTCCCAAAGTGGCAAGTGATCATCATGATCTTTCGTCAAATAAGATTAATTTTTCGCATCCTAAATTAATCAACCCTTGGAAATTAAAGTCGTATGTGAATATGTCTTACCTTGTCTGAAATTTCGTTGCTGATGCAGTGCCAATCAACAGTACTACTGGCAAAGTTATATATTTGTCCTCCAATTTTTCAGTACGTAATTTATTTTAATGGTCTCTAATTCTCAAACATCTGACACGTGGTAGTCACAACCATGAGAATTCTAACCATTTTTTCTATTTTGGCACAAATTGAAAAGAACTGATCAAAGCATTTTGTCTCCAACCTCATCATTAATAATCGATCTTTCATTAAATTAACGGCCTTTGGCTTCAACTTGAGTGCCCTATTAAACCTTCTGATCTGATCCATCTATTAATAATTGTAATATCAGCCATGTTTTTTTTTATCCAATCCGGGTCGTTCTTATAAGGTTAATTGTATGAATTTGTTTGCAGAAAGTTTATGCATGGCACAAGGACTCTTTGAGGATAGCTTGGCTAAAATGTGTGTGTGTATATAAATAAATAAATATATATATATATTTATATATATATGAATGGACATGTATTAGAACCCACTGCTTGCATGCATTACTGCAACAAGACATGATCATCAAGTATCGATCTTGGTCACCCATCAAAAAAAGAAAAGAAAAGCATTGCGAGGATCGATAGAGCTTTAATTACTGTTGATTTGCACCAAAACTTAACGAAAGAGGAATTAATTACTGTTGATTTTAAGACAATCATGAATTATATCCCAAACTAAGATATATGTATATATATATATCTAATATAGAGACGTTTTCTTTGGGACGATTTTATTCCACTTGAGCAGGATGTACCTAATTATCGTTCCCCATGTCGGCCACTACATCAACATTAAGCAACATAATGAAAATATATATATTTATCAAGTACTCAGCATAGAGCCCGGAAAAAAAGAAATGAAAACGAATTCCTCAACCACCCAACAAGTTGACTTTCACAAAAACAACCCCCTTAAGACATTCCCCATCGGACGACCATATCATCAAGCCTGTTTTATAGTCTCCCTCCACTCCTATAAATTAAAGTCCCATGAACTTGATCTTCACCAATACAATTCTTCGAACTGTCCCTGGCCAATACAACTATGGCTTCCAAGCTTTTCTCTCCCAAAACATTTTCAATACTTTTAATTCTCCTTCCCTTGTTAATTGCCACCCTGCAGCTATCTTTTGCAGATAGCTCTGATCCGACTGTTGCCGCCTCACCCGAAACCATTTGCAAGTCCACCCAGGATCCTTCTTATTGCAAATCTGTGCTCCCTAACCGCAATGCCAGTGTCTTCGACTATGGTCGATCTGTGATTTTAAAATCATTATTGCAAGCACGTAAATTTTCAAACACTGTGGATACGTATCTTCAACGTAGATCCTCTTTGTCTGTAACCACAGTACGTGCCCTTGAAGATTGCCAGCTGCTCGCTGGATTAAACGTGGATTGCCTTCAAGCTTCCTATGATACTGTCAATCAAACGAGTGTTGCTCTCCCTAGTTCCGAAGTGGATGATGTTCAAACCATGCTTAGTGCAGTTTTAACAAACCAGCAAACTTGTTTGGATGGCGTAGAAACCACGGCTTCAGATTCAAGCATAAAGAATGGTCTTCCAGGGCAACTCCTGAATGACACTAAGCTCCATGGCGTCTCTCTGGCCTTGTTCAGCAAGGGTTGGGTTCCTATCAAGAAGAGAAGCTCGCAGCCGAAGAGGAAACATCCTAAGTTCAGAAATGGGCGCTTACCCTTAAAGATGTCCAGCCAGAAACGAGCAATTTATGAATCAGCGAGACGGAGAAAGCTTCTTCAGACAAGTGATGAGGAAGCTGTTACGGTTTATGACGTTGTGGTAGTGAGCAAGGATGGAAGCGGAAATTTCACCGACATTACCTCTGCCATTACTGCTGCTCCAAACAACCTTAACGCTTCTGATGGATACTTTTTGATCTATGTCACGGCCGATGTTTACGAAGAGTATGTGTCCATTCCGAAGGGCAAGAGGTATTTGTTGATGATTGGAGATGGCATCAACCAGACTATTATCACAGGAAGCCGAAGCGTTGACGATGGGTACACGACATTCAATTCCGCAACATTTGGTAAGGAATAACATTTCCCACACTTTAGGGAAATGCATGCTAAATTACATAATTCGATCGCATGCCATTCTGTAACGATTTTATATATTTAACATATATATTAACTTTCGAGCATGAACTAACCCAGTTTCACATCAATATTGCAGCTGTGGTTGCACCAGGGTTCGTGGCCGTGAATATAACTTTCCGCAACACTGCCGGGGCAAGCAAGCACCAAGCGGTTGCACTACGAAGTGGAGCAGATATGTCAACATTTTATAGCTGCAGCTTTGAAGGGTACCAGGACACATTGTACACACATTCTTTGAGACAATTCTACAGGGAATGTGATATCTACGGGACGGTTGACTTCATATTTGGAAACGCTGCTGTTGTTCTCCAAAACTGCAACATATATCCTCGCCTTCCATTGTCAGGACAATTTAATGCCATCACTGCTCAAGGTAGAACAGACCCAAATCAAAACACAGGCACTTCAATTCATAATGCTACAATTAAAGCAGCCGATGATTTGGCTACAAGTGGTGGTAATACTACTCAAACATATCTAGGGAGGCCATGGAAGCAGTACTCTAGGACGGTTTTTTTGCAATCTTTCATGGACAGTTTGATAAATCCTGCTGGCTGGCATGAATGGAGTGGAACTTTTGCACTGAGCACGTTGTATTATGCGGAGTATAATAATACGGGACCTGGATCAGACACTACGAATAGAGTGTCATGGGATGGTTACCATGTGATCAACGCCACTGATGCTGCTAACTTTGCTGTGTCTACCTTCTTACAGGCTGATGATTGGCTGCCTCAAACAGGAGTGCCTTACACCGATGGCTTAATATGATCGACGTACGTTCGTTTTGCGTTATTAAAATATTGTTTTAACCAAGCAAAGAAATAAGAAGCTGGTGCATGCAGATTGATTTAAACTACCATACGAAATTACTTTAAAATATATGGGATCGATGGAGCAAGTTACAAGGTGGCCTTATATATATATAGCGTGTTATAAATTTGTCAACTTTGGCTTCTAGCTCAGTTCATTTGGCTTTTTTCCAAATGCCAAACGCGGCTAGCTCCAACCAAGTTAAAATCTGGGTTGGATCGGGTTTGCACGTTTGAATTTTATTAATGAGTAATGCTACATTAGTCGTGAAGTGTGTGTAAGATAATAAAATACCGAAAGATATTGTAATTGGAAAAGTATGTTTTGGCTACATACCAAAACTGTGTTATATTTAACTGTACATATAGTAGATTACAAGTCTGGCCATATCAGTAGCAGTAGCCGAGACTTTAGGAAACTATTCAAAATACAAACAAACATGCTATCGTCCATATTTACATAACAGAAGATTAGGATCAGATTCTAGTAGATTAGGATGATCTTCTACGGTTACAGAGGGATTTTTGGCAATATCCTTAATATTGTGCAAGTATTGGGTAGTCGTTTTGAAAAAAAATAGGGTCCATTATTAAAAAATTAATTTTCTTTACATGAGAATTCCGTATTTATTCACTTAACTTCTTTTAAAGTGATTATGCAGCGCTTGTATACTCACGACTGCAAGTATCATTTCTCTTTATTAATTGTCCCCTTTTCTTTTTATTTTTTTGGTTTATTAATATAAAATATATTTGACTTTATCACTTGTCGTATTTTAATTCCGTATTTATCTCACGAACAATGAATAGGCCAAGCAAGCATGCCACGCCCAGCCTCTCAAGTAAAAATAACTGGGAAGTTTATAAAACAATATTATTAATTATACACAAGAAGTACAATGGAAGATCTTCGATACTATATATATATATATATATACACATATAATCATGTGAACAGAATATTGAATATTGCCTCAAAAGCCAAAAATTTGTTCTCATCATTAAACTGCAATAAGTTGGCAAGGTCGACGTACACGTACAAGCTGAGTTCCTCGATAAATAATTCATATAAATATATATATATATATATATCTCGAATTAATGCATGGCAACAAGAACCTTTCTTTCTTTTCTTTTCTCCTCTTCTTCTTCTTCTTCTTCTTCTTCTTCTTCTTCTTCTTCTTTTTTATTTTTTATTTTTATTTTTTTATTTTGGTGTACCATGGCAACAAGAATGAAGAGCCTTCATCAGCTGAAAGTTGAAAAGACGACACGCTAGATATTTAGCTGTCCTTTTTTTGCCTTTTGATTGTCTGCAGGAACCTCACAATCCACATATTCTTTGCGCACGTCTCTTATCAATTAATATAGCATCAACGTGAGATTAATTACATCTTAACTAAAGTCTTTTTGGTTTAATAAAAAAAACTGCCAGCTCATGCTTTCCTAGCACATCATATAATATCTCATTCTCAAAATATTTCTCTCCTCTATTTAAATATTACTTTTTATTCTTATTATTTTTCATTTAATTGTTTGGCCTCTGTCATCATGTGGAGCCTAGCTACAATAAATTTGATTTTTAGTGGTGAGATTCTTTTGGGATTCATCCCTGGAAGTGACGCCCAATTTGTAAATACCGTTCGAACAATAATTTGTCATTCAAACGATAGTATTTAGGGACAAAATTTTCCTAAAAGTGATATTCCGTTCGAGCGGTAATATCGTTCGAATGATAAGAAATATGTTTAAACAGTAACAAGTGTGTTCGAACAATTACAATGACGTTTGAACTATTTTAACTTCATCTGAATGGTATACATATGTTTGAACGGACTATTTTTCGTGCCAAAAGACATGTTCTGTTGTAGTGCCTGGATATGCTTGTGGCGGCCTAGTTTAATGACCCAACCCGACCCTACAAGAATTCGTTGCAATTTTTGTGATTTTTTAATGATGCTTGGGCCGATCCCCCGGCAATTTTTTTTTTTTTTTTTTACTTAATTTAGCTCTTGGTCCTACCAGATCACTGACTAGGTCTAGTTATATTATTATTTTCTATGGCAACCACACGTGTTTTATTATCTAAAATAAAATCATCTGTAGCTTCATGAATGTATATATGTTGCCGAACCACTTAAATCTTATATTGTGTGTGATTGATTCCTAACGTTTCTAACATTAATTTTAAAAAACGTTGTATATTTTAAAAAACAACTCGTGCAAAAATGCCAATTTGTTGTAGTGAGTTTGCTTTTCGGGTCGGTTTGAAATTGTAAATTTTTGGATCGGATCTGATGAACAGTCCTAAGCTGCATATTGGAAATTCTTTCGTTGGTTGGCCTACATATATATATATATATATTTATGGCAAGAATTAATCTTTGCATCATCCTACACACCACACACCATAACTTTTTTTATTTTTTTTTATTTGTTTCTCTTATTAAATGTGTATTATATGGATGATGAATAAAAAAATATAAATATTTCAAGAAGAGTAAAATAATAAAAAATTTTAAAAAATAAAAAAAAACACATTGATGTATGATGTGTAGGATGATGCATAACAATGCTCTTATGGCAAAGTCCCTAGCCCATATCCGACCCCCCCGAAGTACTAGCATTCCAACATGTGAAATTGTGAATGCAGGCCTATGAAAAGGCTCAAGCTAGCCCTGGACCACCATTTTCACTCCCACCCAACAATACAAGAAACGTTTCAAGAAAACTTCTACTTGTAAGTTTACTCTATGGGCAGGGGCAATTAATTAAACTTTTTAAGGCAACTGTTGCCACACTATTAATATAACATGATTTGATTTTTAAGGACAACTAATTAGATGTCTTAACATGAAAACTAGATTAGAAAGAAACGTAACCTTAGAAGTTTGTAATTAGGAAAGTAAACGTCTTAGAGCATTAGCATTTGAGTACTCATCAAATGAGTGACATTTTCAAAATTTGATAATTTGTGTTTAAATTTGAAATTGGAATCATATACTAAAATCTTCAATTTTGAACTATAGTACATTAAGTTCATCTCCAAATTTGGAGACTAACTGTTCATACTCTATAACCATTATTTTATTTACTTAAATTCTTGTTTTTCAATTTTGAGCCACAATATATTTAAGTTGGGAAATAATAATTTAAGTATCAAATTAAATTATTAATTAATATATAATTATTGTAATTGTAAAATATGAAAAAATAAATAAATTAAAAATATTATTATTTTGACTAATCCAATAGTTAATCCAATATGGGGTTATGGTTAGAGAGATTTTAGATTTATGAAAAATATGATGTACTTTTCATCAAACATTAGAGATAAATTTAATGAAACTAATGTCAATGCTCTTAACATATATAAATATATATATATATATATATATACATATACATATTTTATATAGGTAGCGCTCGAGTAGCAAGGCATGGATGGTTGAAATATGTGAAGAAAGGAGGGTATTAATTAATTAAGGCGGTATACTCGGTTATTAGGACGACAGTTTCAAACACAAGAAGCTGCCTAATTAATGGCATTTTTTTAAACAGCTTTTAGGTTTGATTGGTGCATGGTACGTACCTTTATATATTAATCTCCGATGTGTTTGATATATTTTTATTCATAACTTGTGGCATTTGCAGCAATTTCAGTTATCTCTAGAGAAATACGTATATATACCAAGTATATAGACAAAAATATTTAAAAAAAAAAAATCATTTTAATTTACAATTACAGGCCACTTTATATGGTAGTATCTCATATTACATCAAATCACATTACTTTCTATTTTTTTTATAACTTTCTTTGTAAACCTAACGCCTGGCTTATCTTTCATCCAATTAATAGTTTAAAATTAATCTATAATAGGTGCACGAGATTAACTCAAATACAATGTTCTAAAGAAGAAAATAATAATTAATAATATTGTTAGTATAATTATAAGCGCCTTTCTGTAATGACATCATGCATGCTATCAACGGGTTCAAATCAAATTCAGCTATATACCCAGCCATTAACTTGGCTGAAATAATGGAATATCCAGTTCGTATATTGGCTGCACAAGAGACCATAAATAGAAAAATGCAAGAAAATTGACGAAATTCGTATATTATCCTCTCTTTTTTTAATTTTTCTTTTGCATAAAAGGCAGATCACATTGATCGAGCCACTGAGTTACAAAAAAAGAAAAAGGACATTAAAATTCCCGTTACAACTTCAAACCATATATAATAATATCCGGCTGGGGAAACCTCTCAAGCATTTCTCTTGATCCTTAGAAGATTACTCACCTCATCATATATATATATTAGCCGTACGTAAATGCACATGACGAACATCTCCGAATGGCTTAATCAATCAGAATTACACATTAATATCTCAGCTATATATGCATAGAAATTATAATGCTAAAGAAATTTAAGATTTGAGTAATTTAATAAGGTCCAAACTCCAAATTAAGACACCATATGCATGCATGCAATAATATTATTATTACTCACTAATTTTCATCAACCAAGACTTTAACGACGGTCAGGGCATTGTTGGCTAACTGGCGAAAAAGCCTATTCTTGTGTGACATCTCAGACGTCTGTCCCTGGAATGCAGCCTCGCATGAATCGGCATCAGTCACCGCTACCTTAAGCCAGGTGTTCGCGTCGTTGTAGGCCTTCTGCGAGAGCGAAGAAATGGAGTTCTCGAGCTGCTCGGCCGCATCCAAGTAATAATCCTTGCATTCTTCTACGCCCTGCTGGATGGAAGGCTCTGCGCCAGTGTTATTGTTGTTCAACGAATGCAGTTCATCCAATATGTTGGTGGCGTTTTGGTAAGCGAGCGTGACTGCAATAGAAGCTAAGCCGCTCAGGTCGGCATCTTTGCTTTTTGAGTCCGAGTTTAGGGTATTGACACAAAAATCCTTGTGAGCTGAGCGGTTGCAGGCACGATCTATGAGATCGGTGGTCATGTCCGCAGCAATTTGGTGCGGCACGAAGGCAAAGATCAGGGCGGCGAGCAAGAAAAAAGCTGTAATGGGTTTCATGATGACTTGGTCTCTAATTTGCTGCGTACGTACGTATAAGTACTGCTTTTTGCTGCAAATGATATTAATTAGGGTTAAGTCGCAATGGTGGTGGGAAGAGAACTTGATTATGGGGTTTATATGGGAAAGGCCAATGGGTTGATTTGATTTGAATGGAGATTCTGAGCTTTGGCGCAGAAAAAAATGGAGAGCCAATCGAGCTTTTGTTTTGACTAATAATATTACGTACTCGGTCTGTTCTTACGTTACTAAATACTGGCATCAACTTGTGTATTGATCTGTTCCTGCATTTTTGGGGATAAATATAGTATGTTGTTATAAGTAACTACACGCATTTATACACACCAACATGCGTTACACACATGTAGCTCGATTTCAACCTAATTAACAGCTTAGAATTTCTCGACCCTATTCTTTACTTCTACAAAAATATATAAATGTCAGTATTATATATATAGTTTTTTCACAAGTATTTTCTATTAATTAAAACATTACTATTTTTTTTTTAATTTGTTTCGAATATATTTAACTTCGATGGGTTGTTGAAGTTGAGGATGGTAACCTAATTTATTCCAGGCTCTTCATGCATGGTGATCTGCAGGCCAGACTAAATTATGTGTTAGTATTTTTTTAATAATAATTTTTCATTATTGATAACGTTTTATTTAAGAGATTGCTTTGGTTTTATTTTCTCTTGATTTCGGTGCATGTATATAAGCCGTTTAGCTTTTAGTGATTATTAAATGACATTAATTGGCTGCCGTTATTACTCTGATGGCCCGTTTCATTTGTGAAATGCTTAACTGTCAATTTATTTTGATTATTAAGTTGCCGTTTATTTGAAGAACGTTAATTGGCTTTGAAGGCCATAAGGTCTTTTAATAGGCTGGATATAAAGTAGCCGTTTGGTATCTTTATCATAGACGTTGGTGGGCAGCTTGTGTTTTATTTCTTTTTTATTGTTTTTGGCCCGTTAGTCTTTTTACCTCCTGGATGTTTATTGTCCATTTGGCTCATTTGATCTTTGGGTAAGGATATGTAAACATTAAGAGAAAGTAAGGTAAGAAAAATAAGTTTAGTAAGAATATATTTTTGAGAGTATTTCTAAAAAAAAGAAATGTATTCTTTTGGTGGAACTTTGGACTCAACCATTTGTGTAGAATTGGTTCGAGTTATACGACAATCAGTTGAGCTGTTGTATTCTAGAAGAGTCAAGTCAAGAAAATTTCTATGCAGAACGCTTGAATCTTTTTAAAGAGAACGATATTTCTGTATCTCAGTCTAAACTGATTTGATTTTAATTTTAATTTCATTGTAATTTTTATTATATTATTATGAATTTCACTAACATTATGCAAACAAAACGAAAATAAAAACAAAAAAATATATTAGTAGTAAAGAGACCAAATCTTTCCTGGCAAGAAAAAAGACATTGGCTAACAGAGAACCTAGATCAGTGTGTTATGGATGTACGTCTTTATTGACTCTCTATTAGGTGAGACTTGAGAGCCTCGTGGGGTTTGATACTTCGATGCAATAATATTAGCATGCAGCCATTTTTTATGGTCAACAGTACCTTTTTATTTTATTTTCTTTTTTCTGAATTTTCCAAATGTCACTTTTTAATTTCATCGCATCGTATTATTCCTTTCATCTCCACTAGTTACAAGTATATAATACGTGGTCATCAGTTTGAATGAGTAGTGAATGATTAAATTTCTTTATTCCATTTTTATTTGAATAAAAATTTATTTATTCAATTTTATTTGAATAACAGGAGTCATGCAAGTTTGAGTACTTTTTTTATTGAATTATATTTTATCATGATCACGAATAACTCATTCATTATTGAGCGAGTTCGAATTTATTTACGAATTATTTAATTTTGATAAAATAGATTATTAATATTATATTTCATAATTTCTTTTTACAAATTTAAAAAATGAATTTGAATTTTTTCAAAACAGTTTTATTTAATTTATCTAGATGAGTGACTGTATTAATAAAAGTTCAAATTGAACTTTATACGAATCATATTATATAATAATCGATTATAATTTTGTGTTTACAATTTAATCGAATCGATTCCAGGTGGCCTATCGAATACATTAATTAACTTGTTTATAGCCCTATCTCTAGTATACGTACATATACATACGTACATATATACTACAAGAAATTTGACTTTTAAGGATGAACTAAATTTTGTCCCTAAAAGTCATTTTTGGAGACGAATTTTTTATTTCGTCTCCAAAACTGTCTGAGATACAAAATTCGTTCAAACAGAATATTTTGTGATGAAAAAAATCATCTCAAAAAAGAAAATACGTTCGAATGGAAAAAAATATATTCGAACAACAAACTAATGTCTATTCGGTAAGTAATATTGGTGGGAAATTAATTTTGTTTTCCCAGAACAAGTTAATAACTGTATTAACTTAAATTTATTGCTTCAAACGAACCTTTTTTTGATTAATTTTTTTATCATCATTAATTTGTACATATATTTTTAAATTTGTTTTCCCGGGAAAAGTGATTTCTTATATGTTAAATTATATAAATATAACTTTAAAGATAGTTTCATTTTTTATATTATCATGAACGGCAAGTAAAATGAAAAAAATAAATAAAGTAGCAAACACGAGAAATAAAAACCATACATTAATTACATCTCAACTATATAATATTCAATACAACATAAAAAAGTAAAATAATAACTAAAAAGACTATTTGCTGCTAAGCAGATCAACATCCTTTCGTAACATTTTAATCTATCCATCCAAATCCCTAAGTTTCTCCATGATGGGCTCAACAAACTCAACAAACAGAACTCGTACCTGATCCAAAGTAGCCCCAGGAGGCTATCTCTCAACAGCGGCAGTAGTAGTAGAAGCTAGATCGATGGGCGGGGCACTAGGCTGTCCTGGTGCAGTCTTTCGCAAGTGCCCCTCGCTCTTGCTAAATGTGATCTTGTTAAGGGCCCCATCTATGGCGACCTCCGCTCAGTCACAAATATTGTAACCCCTGATCGGAGTAGAAGGTTAGATATCAGCAGTGCAAATGGTAGACTACCTCCACTTACATAGCGTGACTCCGATCGAATGCGGTAGAAGAAATACAAGGCCAGATCAATGGGGTCCCCCCGCGCTATCCGCAACAAAAATCTGGCTCAATCGATCCCCGAAATCAGTCTTGTGTTTTTTCGGGTCAATGTTATAGTCAACAATCAAGTTAAGCATTCTAAAAAATACTTTATAATCGGCCTGTCGGATCACCTTGCTCCCATCATATAGAGGAACCGAAGGGTCTCGCACTAGATGACACACCTGATCGCCTGTGAGACCATCATCAGGTAGATCCTTATCTTCACTACCATCGTCATTATCATGCAGCTCTACATTTGGGGCTAGTGTGGAGGATGCAGCCGGTGTGTCGGAATCAAATGGTACTGCAGCCGCTCATCCTAATGTAGCCGCTCCAGGATATGCGCCGACCTCGCGCCGGATGTCAAGGAACTTAGCAATAATATGGAAAAAAAATTAATACTCACTCTCCGAACTGATAAAGTGTAGAAGAGAGCATCAAGACTCTCCTTTCCCATGGCACGGTAGAACTCACCCACCATCTCTCGGTATGCAGTCCCCTGCTGCTGACAGATCGGTATCCATCCCCGCTCAGTGAAGATGGACTGCATACTCTGTCCCTCCCATAAAAGATCGGAGAAGTCAGATAAAATGATCTGATGCTCGACGAGTATAGGCCTCGACTCCTAAGCATGAGCTGGTCTAGTACTACTTTCACTGACCTGATCTCTTGCACATTTTTTTCCGCTAGATGCCATTAATATACTGCTTAAGTACAAGAAAATTAAGTATATAATTATAAATATTATAGTTCAAATATATTATTGAAGAATTAAACTATATTGAACTAAATTGAAATAACTAATTCGAACAAAACATATTCTGTTCGAAACTTATAAAATTATTCGAATGAAAGATTCTATTCTATCGAGCTGGCAATTAATACTCGTTCGAACTAAATTTTTTTGTTCGAATAGAAATAAATTTATTTGGCAACTTCGCGTTCGAATGGAATAAAATGCGTTCGAACGAGATCGAAGCCATACAACCATGGCCGAGTCGACTCAGCCATGGCCGAAACTCTCATCAACACCAAAACTATATGTCTTAATCGATAGAAATGATGTAGGAGTGAATCTCAATCATTTATACCGATTAAAAACTTGTTAATTGAATCAACTACACCAAAATGGAGGGATTTCAAATCCGGAATCCCCCCTCCCAAACAAAACCAATTTTTCGAAAAAAAAAGTAACCAATAGAGCTGGAGAGTTGGCCCATACCTCTTAGAAGTTCAAATGCGTTGTTCCTACGGTAGTTCAGTGGCAGTTTTGGTAGCGAAGATAAAGGGCGACTCAGAGGCTCTCAGCGGTGAGAGTTCAAATGAGTTTGATGCGAATCGAACTGGGCATATAATAACAATGACGTCTCGTTTGAACGGGATACTAACCTTTCGAATGGAATAGGGTATCCGTTTGAACGGCTATTATCCCAATATAATTTGTAATTATATTACTATACTAATATATAATATACTAAATTGCGGCAAAAATTGGCACGATTTAAAATTTTCATATTCAAATGAGTAAAATTCCCGTTCCAACGTGACTTCATAGATTCAAATACCACAACCTCCAGTTCATTTTCATTTTGTACGAAATTTTGAGAGACTTGTGGAGTGAGAGAGAGTTGTGGAGAGATAGAGGAACATGCTTGGCCTGCAAGAGAATGGATTCTTGAGAGAAAGCTTGGGTTTATAAAAGTAAGTAGTTCAAATTTTGAAATGTTTTTTTGTATTCCGATTTTCATAGCAAGTTGGTTTATTGAACATGGTTTAGAGTTATGCCATAATGTGTTTTATGGCATTGTAGGTATTGTATATTGGGGTTTGGCTTGGATTGCTTAAATTTGAAATAATATTTCTAATTTTTAAGTTTTTGATAATGTATAGTTTTTAATAACATATGTTAAACTATTTTGGTATATTTGTTTTTCTACAATCCCATTTACAATGTATCCTATTCTAATATGCATCTTATGAGAATAATATAGTGAAAATTTTATTTTCTAGACAAAGAATTTGATCTCTATTTTGTGTTTGAAATCTAGGCTAACATCATTCGAACAGTATAATACCCATTCGAACAGAATGAATTAAAATGGAATATGTCCTGGTACCGTTTGAACACTATAATACCCGTTCGAACATAATGAATTAAAATGGAAACTTATAATATATTATAATATAGGAATTGAAAACACTTAAATTAATAAATAATAGTTTTAAGGTATTTATAGTTATGAAAAACTATATATATAATATAATAATAAAATATTTTTGAACTAATATTAAAATGGAAACTTATAATTTAATATAACATAGGAATTGAAAACACTTAAATTATATAACATAGGAATCGATTACACTTAAATTAATAAATACTAGTTATAAAATATTTAAGAAGGAAACTTATAATATATAATATAACATAGGAATTGATTACACTTAGATTAATAAATAGTAGTTACTAAATATTTAAGATGGAAACTTATAATATAATATAACATAGGAATTGATTATACTTAGATTAATAAATAGTAGTACTTATAAAATATTCAATCCAAAAAAAACTATATACATAATATAATTATAAATGGATGATGCATAATATATTAAAATGAAAATTTATAATTAATTATAAAATAAGAATAATTAACACTTAATATTATGTAATTCTGCACATATATTTGCTTTGCTTTCAAATTTATCCAATAATTATAGGAGTTGGAGTGTTTTGGGTTTTTGGGTTATTTTTATATGTACTTGAACCTTAGACCCTTTCGAGAATTGTGGCCAAATCATGTTTTTGGGTACAACTCTTGAATTGTCCAAAGTAGACAGTTTGGAATTCTGTCATTTATATGCCAGATATATTTAGTTTAAACTCTTGTATTAGTCAATTAAAATTTTGGTTCGGTGTTTTCTTACATTTTTCGGGTATGTGGTCTGTAAGTTCTTCGGCCCATGAATAGGGTCGACGACTTATCGTGATTAACATATTTGAAGAATTGTAGGGAAATGCTGTCGAAATTTTTACTAACATAAGAGTTCTTAACTGAGTATATATGCCATATAGATGATAGTCTCTCGAATAGGATATGATCAACTACCTTATAAAATAAATGGATCACGTTTGAATATACTTTTGATAGTTTTTATCCCATGAATTGGATTTTTTTATAAACATTCGACAAATCTCGAATTTTAGCAATGGATAAAAGTTGGATGCTATTGGGAGATAGACTTGGGCGAGACTATAAGAAATATGCACAAGGGGTGAAGTTTTTTCTAGATTTTGCTCACATTATTGTTGATGGTCGAGGATATATAAGATGAATCAACTGAAGTGTCTAGCGAGGATGAGGGCGACTGGTTTAGCAAAATTGATAGTGAATGAATTTCAAACATAAATTTTTGTAAGTATTATTTTTATAAATATTCGTAACACTTGTTTGAATAATAATTTGTTACAATTTCAAATAGATATGCCTCCTAAACGTAAAGCAACACGTGTGCCATCCCCATCCATTATTGACTCCCCGTGTGGTTCACCTGCCATGAATAGTGAGCCAACACTACCAGACTCAGAAGAAGGTATTTTATCAAATTAAATACCACAGTTTATGCTCAATTTAAGTAATATATCTATAAAATAAAATTATTTAATTGAAATACTTGCTTTAATTACTATATATATAGCTGTTGTAAGCCAGTGCTGAGGTAGAGGCACTACGATAGGTGTCTACATAGAGAAAGTAAGAACAGTTGGTAAAATTAAAGTTGATATTTCTGATTATCACACAGGTGGCTCCGGAGATTCAACAGCGTGGCTTGCTTCTTTTGTTGGTACGCTTACTCGTACGTATACACCAATTGCTACATCCTCTTGGTCTAAAGTTTTTCAAGATGTAAAAGATCACATAAAAATCGTTGCTTGGTAATAAGTTATATCTCAAGTAACTAAGTATCATTCATGTTACTTTTTGGATATTTTGTGTTTATACTAATTGTTTATAATTATTGAAAGGATGAGTTTGAACTTAATTTTGGCCGATAAGAGGATGGCTTAACGGTTGAGAAGCTGATGTCGAATGCATTTCGAAGGTACAAAGGTCGATGCCATGCACACTATAAGAAGTTCAGTACTACAATAGAGGCGTGCCAAAATCCATTCCAAGCAATACCACCAAATGAATGGGAGAAGGTTTGTGATATATTTGAAGATCCTACTTATCAGGTAATTTCCCTATTATCTTTTTTTAATAGTATATAATAGATGTATTAAACATATAGACATAATTTTTTTTAGCAACAGAGTACTATGAACAAAGCAAATAGATCAAACTTAAAGATACACCATCATGCGGGTTCTCGATCCCTTTATTGTTTGTCTAACAAAATGGTAAGTTATTCTACTCCCCGTTAAATATTAACATATAATACACTTTTCTGATTTAAGTTCTAATATATATATTTTTTTGCAGAAAGAAAAAAGTCATGCTGACTATGCTCTGATCCAATTATATGTAAAATCACATAAAAATCGTGATGGTGTTTGGACCAATCCCGAAGCAAAGGCAAATTATGTAAGTTTAAATTTCTTTAATTCCATTATGATTATATATTTTTGTTACTTATATTAACTAGTATGTTTTTATTTTTGCAGGACAAGATGATATTTCTCAAGGAAGCTGCTGCGGATCCATTTGATGCATCATCTGTAAACGATGCTCAGATCCTTTCTCAAGTTCTTGGATCATGTTCTGAATATTTGAGGGGCTTAAGACGTTGCGTTAAGCCATCCGCAACATCATCATCCTCTTCTCGAGCCATATTGAGTGACGACAAGACTAAAGAATTAGAGAAAGTAACACTTGAGATAGAACGATTGAAGTTCAAGGAAAAAGAGTTGCTGACCAGATTAGATCAAGTAGCAGATCTTGGGACAAGATTAGAAGAAAACATGCAGAAGAGACTAGAGATGGAGGTACAAAAAGTTATGCTTCAGTTTCAGTCAATTATGTCACAAAACTCTATACAACCACCACAATTGTAAAAATTAATTCTTACTTTCATTTTCTTTGTATTATTTTTTTTCAAAACATTGAATAATTGACTTTTTAATTACAATTTGTATAATACTAATATGGTATTTTTAATTAATTAAATTATGTTCTGTATGATTAATATCGTTCGAACGGTAAATAACTAGTCCAATACGAGAAATGACCATTTCTAATTTCACTCGAATAAAAACATAACCATTCGAACAACAAATAAGTCATTCGAACGCGAAATACAGTTCGAACGGACGTAATTTACATTCGAACAAAAGTCATTCGAACAAAAATTATTCATTCGAACACTCATTTTGTTCGAACAGTATCAAATATTGTTATTTGTTCGATTCAAATTTATTTCGTTCGAATGGACAGGTCGGTTGGAACTAACAAATATTCCATTCGAATAATTTTTTGAGACAAAATTGTTCATCTAAAAAAAATTTTCCGTTCGAACAATTTCGACTGGTTCCGAAAAATTTCATCCTTAAAAGTGATTTTTGGAGACTCTAAAAATATTTTGAGACAGCCTTTTAGAGACAAATTGGAGATGAAATTTTTTCATCTCCAATTCATTTTTGGGATGAAATTGGAATTTTTTGAAACAAAATTTTTTGTCTCAAAAAATTATTTTTCTTGTAGTGATATAATTCACACACACACGTATGTATGCATGTTGGTGGAGTCAAACTCCAAAACTTCACCTTTTTTATTACTTCAAAATAAGGATATACTAACTAAATAAAAATTAAATAAAGTGCCAAATTGCCTTGTAAAGAAAATAAGAAATTAAAGGAAAACCGTATTGAATAAGAAGTTCTGCATGTACATGATCCCACAAGAGTGAGGAAAAGCTCCAACCAGAAGCCCATATCAAACCTTGCGTACATTTGCCACGGATGCAAAATCAACCTCCACGTGTTCTGATACAGAGCCGCTGCTAACACGAAACAGACTCCCATTTCTTGTTGTCTCGGGGTTGGAATTCCGATCCATGCGCATCATCAAAGCATATTCCATCATATGCTCCAAATCCTCTTCAAAGATGGAACCCGATTACCCGAATCACTGAACACGTATCCCTCCGGTGAGCCCGAGCCTATCTCATCCAACCCTCACAACCTAGGCACCTCCACGACCACACCCACTAGGTCGAAAGGCTTTCCATGGAAATCTGATGGTCCCGGATTCGGCGACTGTGAAAAACCCGGGCAACACCTTTCGACCTGAGCCGGTTCTGCTGCTGTACTGGCGGGTGAGTGCTCTGTTTCGGCCGAAATATCTGGCTTCAACATGGAAATATCGGCCTGAACCGGGGCTCTGCAGAGTGGGCAATTAGAGACAGACTGGAACCACGTATCGATGCACTCGACGTGAAAAGTATGTTGACATTTGGGCAAGACTCGGCCTTTTTCTTCGTCTTCGAACTGGGATAAGCACACGGCGCAGTCCAGCGGAGAGTGGTGGGCTTTGGAGGAGTAGGTGAAGGTCGGGAGTGCTTTGAGGATGGAGGGGTCGAGGGCCTGAGCAGAAGTGGTGACGTTGGTAGTAAAGGGATAATATGATGGGTGGCGAGAAGAGCGGGCGCGGGCGCGACGGCGGTAGCTGCTGTCGTCAGTGTCGAAGCAGCATCGAGAGTAGCTGTGAAAGCAGACCATGATGAGTACCACAAGGAAGAGAGTGATCACTGAGCATAGCATAATCTTCCCGTTGAGAGCATAGCTTGGGGCATCCTCCATGAGAGAGAGAGAGAGAGAGGTATGGAAGTTTGGGCGAGATAGCTAAGGTGGTTTTATCACTTACAGGGGGTGGTGGAAAGGGCAGAGGAAGGTTCCTATATATGCTATGTGCTCAGAAAACGGGTTTCAGGTTTTACTTTTCTGGAGCTTTTGCCGGGATTCATTGCAAGTAAATTTCCTTTTTTAGTAGCGTCTAATCCTCTTAGATCTGATATGGCAAAAGCCACGTACTTTTTATTTTAATGACGTGGCATGGTCATGTATATCCATATATCGAATCTAATGCGTGATCAATAGTCATTAACATATCTAGTACTGTGCGTTACATAATACTTTTATTATTATCTCATTAAAATATAATAATTTGTGATCAAAGGAGAATACCACGTCACTTAATTACATTTTGTAAAGAGAAATGCTTTAGATCTTATAAAAATAAAATTATAAAATGAAGTGGTTTGATATAATATATAATATCAAACCATGTCAATTTGTAAGTTTATTTTTATGTAATTTTTTTATAAATTCAATACTTCTATGTTAAACACATATCTAAATTGAAACGATCCTAATTTAATGGTAATTGGCATTTCCTAAATTCTAAGATGAGACCTGTTAAAAGTTATTTAACATCACTCAAGATAGCTAAGCAGTTCAAAGAAGTTTAAATTATGTATATAAATTCACTAAGTTATCCCTTTTGACCTGTCTGATCACTCTAGGGAAATGCAGAGGACTCGCAATGAATCATATATGTTCCTCTTTTAAGGTAAAGGTTTCCATCGGATAAGGATCATCACCAGGACAGAATACATGAATTTTATATTAATCTCGTACTGTCTGGTACTGTTGGTGGTGTTTATGAATGGGAGGCAGCTATATATATAAATATATATATATATATATATTATCATGATTCATGATTCATGATTGGATAATAAATTAAGAAGTAATTAATTGTCCACTTTTAATAGCTTTTAGTGCAAAATTAGCTGGCCATTCACAAGTTAGAACTAGTAATTGGATCAATTAAAGATTAAACTATATATAAACAATTTTTTTTTTTTTGCCCCTAGCATTCATGGATGCACCTTTCTTGGTTTCTTTAGCTAGGCCTTCTATCGTTAGTGACGACTGACTGAAGATAATTCATGTATAATTTTCCTACTTTTCCTTCTTGTCATGTGTATATTTTTCTTAGTTTTCCTTCCTGTAGATCGAAAATCATGTGCTTTCCATATTGATTTATAATTATAAGTACTACTTCTTGATTAATTCGCACTATGGGTTTAATTAGCCAGTTTAAACAAATCTAGATCATTATAATTTTGGAGAGATGTATTTATGTTTTTAATTCAGTCTATTCTATTTGTAATTATGGTGAGACAAATCATAATTTCTAGAGATTGAAGTATAATATCCTTCAATATATCTACTCTGATATCACGTGATCTTATATTCTTCTTAGTGTTTATATTCTCTAGCTAGCTAGATATGTGGGAGATCAACTGAGAACCGATTTCGTTGGGAAAGAGAAAATGCAACCAATTACACAAGTTGCTGCTGCAACATGCATGGCATTGCAGGGTATGGGTGAGTTATTCCCAAACTTTGAAAAGTATAGTACCTTACAAAAGAGTACAAAGGCAATAATAGCAAAGGTCGCTGTTGGGAAAGAATCAAATAATTATCAATGGATAAATATATATATATATATATTATATATATATAGGGATATGCATGTTGAGCTTGATCATATATATTCTATCTCATCACTTCATGTATATGAATGAATTAACACCCAAATTGCATGTATGGTCCATTTCTCTGTATACTAAGAACAAAGAAAGTCCTTCCAAAAACTCCTTTTGACCATATGCAGGATGCACAGTAGTAAAACTGTAATCATCTTGGATTCTTGCCGCTGCAACCCTACCTAATGGTCAGGGTACCTTTCTTTGACCGTTAGGTTCACCTACTGAGTTCGACCCAAAAGAGGAAAACTACACATGAGTAACTCAGAGACAGTTGGAAACTCATGTTAATTCTACCCATTAGCCATTAATTAGTCGTTTTCTTAATTATTAAATAAAAATAAAATAAAAAATAAAAAAAAAGGGTGATAGAAGTAGAAGCACCCATCATTATCCTTACCCATAGATTTGTTATAGTACCTGAGGTGTCTTAATGGTACACGTGGACAATGATTGACGTACGTGATTGTAATGAGTACTTGATCGACGTCGTCAAATGGTGTATTTATAGACCGATTTGTAAGTAACAGAACTAAATTCACATATATTGTTCGTAAAATTATTAATTATTTGTTCTAAAAATTTAAATTGACGTGGAAAGATAAATTTAATTATTTATATTTATCTTAACATTCCTTCTCATGTGTTGGGATGACAAATCGTATTTTTAGATTGTGTACGTGTTGTGTCAAGTCATGAATATTCAATTATATAGGTCAACCAAAACCCAACCCGTTAAGTTAAATGTATCAAACTATCAAACTGATCTAACCCAACCAATTTAGATAACGGGTCGTGTCGTCTCATCCGTTTTTACCCGTTTAATAATTAATTAGAAATAAATTAACATAACACGACCGATTTAAATCCGTTCATATAAATGGGTTGAACTAACACACATAACTCATTTGATTTGATTAACACAATTTCTTATAAAAGTCAAAATCTATATTTATTAGTAGACATAATATCTTAAAAAATATATATATCAATAGTTTTCAAATTTTAACATATAATAAAATAATATTACAAACCATACTATAACAAATATGAGCATAAGTTTAAAATTATAATCTCAACAATAAAAAAATAAAAGTATAAGTATACTGAGAAATATCAATATTACAACTTAACAATAATAAAATTTTAATTTTGAAATAAAATCTAAACGGATCAAAATAGGTTGATTGCTTATTAAGCGGACTGACATGTTAATAAATCGTATCTTAACAGGTCAACTTGTTTTGGCCCAAATCCATTAACATCAAACTTAAACCTACTAATTTCGGATTGTGTTCGTGTTGAGTTTACGAATCGTGTCACATAATATTACTACCCCTACTCATGTGAGGATCAATCTCCTCTTTAATAAGAAAATTTTTATACATTACACTATCATCTAACTTTCATCTCATTATATAAGATGTGGCACATTTCTTGATTCACCTTCTTCACATTTATATCAGGATAGCTAGATCGAGCTTCTAACGGAAACTTGTTAGTACATATCAACTCAAATTAAAAATTACCATCAGTGTTGTTATTAATTAACTGTACTTAGCGGTTAAGATTTGCCAAAATTTACCAACAAGTGCTCTTAAGATTCATCAATGCTGCAAATTCATTTCTAACATTTGGTAGATGGTACGCCAATTTATACCATGCAATTCAAGCTGAGCGATGTTCTTCTGTGGGTCCTATATATTGGCTGTCATTATCGCATGCAATCATGAGCGAGCTATATAAGATCCATCCAACAGTAGAGACAATATTCTTTGGGTCCTATAATTTGAATTCGGACAGCAAACAACTTTGGTTATATTGGGCGTGGCTGTAGATTGGGACACATCCCAAAGCCAACGGGTCCTGTTTCAACAAGACACTACAAGAGAATGCATTTTTTGACATAAAAATTTTCATCCTAAAAAGTGGCATTTTCGTCCTAAAAGAATATTAGAGATTAAAAAAAAAAATCATCTCTATTTTATCCCAAAATTTCATCTTAAAAAGTTTTTGAAGACGAAATTTAAATTTTATGCCAAAAAATATTTTTAAGGGTGAAATCTAGCAGAACTGGTCAAAAGTGTTCGTACAAGAATATTCTTTTGGGATGAAACGTTTTCGTCCCAAAAAACCGTTCGAATGGAACATTTATTATTCGAATGGTAGTCTATCTGTTTGAACTCAACCGAAATTTTATTCAAACAAAGCAAATTTATTTGATCCTGTTCATATGGAGGGATTGTTCAAACAATTTATGTCTATTCGAACAGATATATTTATGTTCGAACAAAAATAATTTGATCGAATGCGATTTATATACGTTCGAATTGAAAACATCTGTTCAAACGGGTGGTTCAAGATTTTTGCTCGAAAGGTGTATGGTACATTCCAATGATGACAAATGTGTTCAAACAAGCTATTATTTGTTCGAATGTTCAAAATTGAAGTATGTTCAAACAGACAATTAATCTATTTGAACAGACAATGTCCTAAGCCCCTCAGATATCCAGAAAATAGTCCAAGAACCTGAGAAAAGATCTGAACATCATTCACAAATGATTCATCAGATGGAGCCGTAGTAGTTTCCATAAGTGATATCATCTTGTCCTATAAAAATCATTAGAGATAGTATAAATAACAAAAATATTATTAGATATAAATAAAAAACTTAAACCTACATAATTTCCTTCTACTTTGGGACGGATCCAAACACCATTATGATTTGTACGTAATTTAGCATAGAGTTGAGTTAGATTGTAGTCAGTAGGACTTTCTTGTTCATGCAAAAGCAAAAATCTATATTATAATTTCAATCACAAAATTTGATATGTTAATATTTAACGGGGGACTAGTATAACATTAGCAATTTTTTTATAGTCAATGAAAAGATCGAAAATCTGCATGATGGTGTACCGTTAATTTGTTCTATTTTTTTTGTTGACAGTACTCCGTTAGTACAAAATGTTAATTTGTTCTATTTGTTTTGTTGACAGTACTCTGTTGGTACAAAAAAAGAAACAATATTATTACTATATTTGTGTAATGCATCTATCAGATACTATAAAGAAATATAGTAGTGAAATTATCTGATATATAGGATCTTCAAACATATCACAAAACTTTTCTCATTCATTTGATGGCATGTCTTGTAATGGATTTTGACGTGTCTCTGTTGCACTAGTGAACTTCTGATAATATGCATGGCATCTACCTTTGTACTTCTAGAATGCATTGGATATCAGCTCATCAACCGTTAGTCAATCCTCTCGCTGTCCAAGATTAAGTTCAAACTCATCTTTGAAAAAATTATAAACGATTAAGTATAAATACAAACTAATTATAAATTAATATGTTATACTTAATTGTTTTCTAAGAAACTTATTACCAGACAACAACTTTTTACTTGATTTTTCATATCTTGGAAAAATTTAGTCCATGAGAATGTAGCAATTGGTACATATGTGCGAATAAGGGTATCAACATAAGAAGCAAGCCAAGTTGCCGAATCTCCGGGCCACAAGTGTAATAATCAGGAATATTAACTTTAATTTTTCTCGTTTTCCTTACTTTTTCTATGCAAACACCCATAGTAGCATCTCGACTTCGGCAATGGCTTACAATAGCTATACAGTAATTAAATCACATAATTAAAGAACAATAAATAATAATAAATCCGTATAAGTAGATTTTTCATCTTTTGAAAATGATAAATGATAGACTCAAATAATATTTATTTTTAAAATATTTGAATGTTTTTCAATAAATCTCTATAATGAAACTTATTTTGATTGTCTACGATACCGTTTGAACGCTTCTTATCACCATTCGAACGGGTTACAATTCCGTTCGAACATAAATGTACCATTCGAAAGCTATAGCAACCATCTCCCTGGATTTATTTATAACTTCCCACCAAAAACTTCATTCGAATGATTAAATATAGCGTTCGAACGGGTTCTAATTTTTTTCGACAAAATTGTGCATACGTTCCCGCCACGACTATTATTCAAATAGTTATGCAAGCATTCAAACGTGAATTAAATTATTGTTAGAATGTGCATGGAAACGTTTGAACAGTATAGTAACCATCATTGCCAGATTTATTTATAATTTTCCACCAAAAACTTTGTTCGAATGATTAAATATCTCAGTCGAATGGTTTCGACCTTTTCCCAGCACAATTGTCTATACTTTCCCACCGCAACTATTATTCGAACAGTTATGTAACCTTTCGAACATGAATTATAATACTGTTTGAACGTGTTTGTGAACGTTCTAACGCTTTTTTTTAGATGCTATATTTCTTCCCAAAAAGTGTAGTTTGAACAGATATTTTATGTTCAAACTAAGCTAAAACTGCTTCCATGTTTTGAGACGAAGTTTAATATTTGTCCCAAATAAGTACTTTTAGGGATGAAATTTAATTTGTTCCTAAAAATTCATCTCTAAAGATCAAATTTCTTGTAGTGATAGTCACAGATCCAAGCCTGTAATTCATCGGGTGTCATCCTTGCTCTTAACTTCCTGTTTGCATTAGTTAAGATATAAAATAAGTCTATCTCTTATAATCAGTTTAAACTTTTAGAATAAGTTGTGATTTCACATAGTATTTGAGTACAAGTCTTAAGTTCAAACTTTGACTCTACACTCTACCCCATTTAATTAAAAATTTCACATGTTGGGCCTACTAATTGGGATGGAGTTTAGCCCACACATGAGGGAGAATATTAAGATATAAAATAAAATCTATTCTTCACATAGCTTAAACTTTTGGAATAAGTGGTGATTTAACAACATTCTTTGTCTCTATTTTTAAAGTCATTTTCATTTTCTCCTCACAGTATTTGTTTGCTATTGATTTCTCATCCATATTTAAACGAAATTTATTTCTCAATTGGGGTTACACTTCCTAACAACCCAACTCATTGACAGCACCTGGTTGGTGGTGTGACAGGCCTCGTGGCGACATTGTTATATGGAAAGTGTTATTATAACACTTAAGTTTGTTCTCTCAATTTGAGCGTTTATGTATTTTATTAAATTTTATTTTATTTAATGGTTAAGAAAGTGACTACTAGTGTATTTGTATTTTTTTATTTATCTTTTAAAAATGTTAAAAAAACTATTTAAAAGAAAAGGCCAAAAAGAAAAGAAAAAAGAGAAGAAAAAATGTAGTTTACACACTAGGGGCACACCTAGTAAGCAAACTTAGGTAGCATGGTAGGTAGCACTACCCCTCCTATACCCATTGCTTGGTTTGGTTTGGTAGATGAGATTATTACAATCTTTTCAAATTCTAATACAAAATATAATAAACAATTCATTATTTTTAAATTTTAAAATAAAAATAATATTAAAATATTATATTTTAATAATATTTTATTTAATTTTTAATTTTCATCTTATCTCATCTCATCTCATCTGTATAATCAAACCCGGTCGCTCAAACTTTGACAGCCAAAGGCAAGGAAAAAAACTCCAAAGGAGAGGGTAAAAAGAAATTGCCAACAAATTAGAGTGACATTCTGTAGCAGAAGATGGACTTGCATCTTTTTAGCTGCATGACAAGTTGGGTAGAAAAACTATGGTTCTCGAATTAAAAAATAAAAATCAGCATCAAAATAAAAAAAATAAAAAAGAAAAAACAAATATCAGCCAAAGGTTTTTGAATACATGGG
This sequence comes from Pterocarya stenoptera, assembly GCA_003123785.1. NCBI lineage: Eukaryota > Viridiplantae > Streptophyta > Magnoliopsida > Fagales > Juglandaceae > Pterocarya > Pterocarya stenoptera. The sequence goes on along the minus strand of QEOT01007755.1, from coordinate 393,316 downwards.
GCCAGAAAAATATCGTCCGACGATATGGTACTGGTCCAGTGTCCTGTAATCCGTACAAAATATCGAACAATGAAACTAGATAAGAGGGATGCTTTGAGTCACATGGTTACAGTGTTACACAACTTTTTCTAAAAGAATTGATGTCCACCGGATTAGAGCACTCATAATAGCTTTTTTATCTTTATCTTTACCTTTAAAAAAATCTACACTAATTTTTTTATTTTTATATTTTTATATAACTATAAACAGTCATTATTCAAATATGAAGAAATACTATTTATTATTTAAATATTATTTTATTATTATTTTTTCTCTCATATACATTAAAATTAACTTTATAAAATTTATATTAAAATAATTTTGATACATAAAATTTGTATTAAGTTGATAATATAAAGTAGATATTAATTGTAAAATATATATAAAAACTAATTTTATAAAATAAATAAAAAATAAAATAATAATAATATTTTATTATTATTTGGTTCAAATTTATATAAACCAATGTGAGAATCATTCTTCAAATACAAAATCATTAAAAGAGATAATTTTAAACATGCATGTAGAAAAACATTGCTAGTGCTCTAATATTCTTGGGGATGGGGATATAGTAAAAGCCCATAAATATTTTATTGTTTGATTGCATTCTACACTTAATTAAATCAAATTAGAATATCTAAATATTGAAAGTTCTGGAAAATAAATTAATAAATAGAATCTTAATTGTATGAATTTTGATGACACAAAAGGCTTTGAAAGAGAAGTGTGTATTACTATTAATTATTCACGTAGAGTTAGAGTAGAATAGATATAGACATATAAAATAGCTTCGATAACATTTATAAAGCATTTAATGTTATCCTGGAAATTTATACAGGCAGCTATAAATGATGTGCGTCGTAGAGTATCTATCTCTCTCACTTTGGCCAAAATCCAAATCCAATTAGCAAAACTACATAAATTGATCTATCTGTCCCCAATATCTTGAATGTCGTCTCATAAGTGCAATCTGCCAACTCCTAAGCATATGAGTAAATCTAGCAATGTCAGTTTATGAATTTTAATTTTATAAAATCTCTTTGTAAGTCTTACACTTCTCGAACATAAACTCATGGATCCCCTCCTTTTAAAAGGTCATGCCTAAGCCAGTGGAGATATAGCAAGGTTACACTGTCCATATAATCTTTAGCCCCCTTAAAACATAGCAAGGTTTTAATGCGTTTATAAATGCAATCAAAGTTTCCTAAGCCTGCTGAAAAAACATTCATCAGTAGGCAAGTTTTATTTCAATATGATTGAGGAAATGATTCTACGACAAGGGTCGGTTGCTTTGTTGAACTTAAAACACATTTTGTGATGCTAAGATGTTGAAAATAGACATCTTCAATGAACATGACTGAAAGAGTCACATCTGTTAATAGATTTTAGCATGGAGTGCTCTCGGCACTCTATTGAATAAGACCTAACAAACTTTATTGAAATCCAATAATTTTTTTTTTTTTTTTTTTGAATGGTAAGAAACTTTATTGATTGAATAAAACTAGGCAAAATCTATGTACACAGGAAGTATACAAAAGAGACACCTAATTACATTCTAGAAAGTTGAAAAGAAAGCAAAAACTCATGAATATTTCCACCCTTTAAAACTTTAGCAGAAAACTATTGAACCAAAGAATATATAAAGAAGTTCCATAATTCCCCCACAGCTTTCTCCTTGTTGTTGAAGCACCTCTCATTTCTTTTCATCCACACACACCACAATAAGCACAAAGGAAACATCCTCCACGTCGCTGCCAGTTGAGAGCTATGATGATGCCTATTCCAACATGCTAGGAGCACCACTACACTCTTGGGCATAACCCAATTCAACCCGACTCTACTAAATATACATGCCCATAGTTCCCTCACCACCTCACAATGCAGAAAAAGATGGTCAATCAATTCACCATTGTTCTTACACATATTACACCACTCCATTACGATCATCCCCTATTTCCTTAAATTGTCAGCTGTCAAAATCTTTCCTAAAGCTGCTATCCAAGTAAAAATTGCAACTTTGGATGGCACGGGAGCTCTCCAAATACCTTTTCATGGAAACACAATGGCCTGATGATTTGTCAGCACCTTATAGAAAGAAAAACAGAAAATTTTTTACTCCCCGAATGTTTTCACAACATTCTATCTCTCACATTTTCTCCCATCCTCTTGGAATAAAACAAGCTGAAAAAACCTGCTATCGCCTCAACTTCTCAATCCTACACATTTCTAGAAAAGATCATATCCCAATGCATTGTACTATTGGCTCGACACAACACATCTGAGATAGTGGCATGCTGATTTCCAGCCAATATGAAAACACCAGAAAAATAGAAAATAGAGCTCTCTCACCACACCATTCATCAAACTAGAACCGAAGTCTTGTGCCCTCTCTAACCTCAAAATTGATGTGTGTTGCAAACACCTTCCACCCCTTTCTAATAAATTTTCAAAGACTCACACCAAAAGACCCCCTACCCTCCTTGGAACACCAACCCCCACAATCATAACCATACTTCCAACCCACAACCATTCTCCATAATGAAGTCCCTTCCAATTGGAATCTCCACAACTTTCCTAATAGAGCTTTATTAAAAATGAGCAAGTTATGCACCCCTAAACCTCCCAACTCCTTCAGACTGCACACTTTTTGCCAACTCATAAGATGAAATTTATTCTCCTCACCCATGCCGCCCCACAAAAAGGCTTTAAATAGTTTTTCAGTCCAATTAGCCACCCCCACAGGTAAAGGAAATAAGGAAAGAAAGTACGTAGTAAGATTAGAAATGGTACTTTTGATAAGAGTTAATCTCCTTCCTTTTGATAGGTAGAGCCGCTTCCAACCTGACAACCTTTTTTTTCTACCTTTTCTACAACACCATCCCAAATATTTTTTGCTTTGAAAGAGGCTCCCAAAGGGAGTCCGAGATATTTCATAGGAAAAGCAGCCACTTTGCATCCCAACAACTCGGCTAGAAGGTTGATATTCTCCACCTCCCTAGCAGGATCAATTCCGACTTGCCCAAGTTCACCTTGAGTCCCAAAACAGCTTCAAAACACAAAGAACACCCCTTAAAGCTTATATTTGTCAGCTTTTAGCATCACAAAAAATCAAAGTATCATTCGCAAACAATAAATGGGAGATGGATAAAGCCTTATTATTAATGTTACCCACTAAAAAACCAGCAAGAAAATCTCCCCTACCAGCAGCCTCCACCATGCGACTCAGGACCTCCATTACTACGACAAGGAGAAAAGAAGATAACGGGTCCCCTTGTCTCAAACCCCTCGAACTCTGAAAAAATCCACAGTGTTTGCCATTAACTAAAACATAAAATTGAGCGGTCGAAACACAATATTTAATACAACCACACCACCTATCTCCGAAGCCACATCTTCTCAACATATATAGCAAAAAATCCCAACACACGTGGTCGTAGGCCTTTTCCATGTCCAACTTGAAAAAGGACTCCTAGAATACCATTCCTAAACCTTGACCCCCTCCACTATTAGACCACGTGAAAAACCCCCCCATTAGAGGAAGATCAATCAAGTTAAGTTAAAAATAAAATAAAAAAGCAGCTCTGAGAAGTCTTCCATCAACTTTGTCAAAAGAGTAGCCCCTTCTCTCTCACAAGAGAAGCGTACAACATTAAAGTCCTCACACACGACCCAAGCTAATTCCCATAAATAATACAAACCCGTCAGTTCCTCCCAGAAATAGCTCATTTCTCAATCTGCATTAGGCTCATACATACCCGTAAGACCCACATCCACCCATCCTTAATATTCTTGAAAGACCCAGCCACTGAATAGTTCCCAATGCAATCCTCTACTAACTCCACTACTCTTATATCCCACGTCAAGAACACCCTTCCTGAAGCACCCAAAGAAGCTAAATAACTCCACCCCACAGAAGAACAACCCCATAAATTTCGAATAATATTTCTGTCAACATATAGCTCAACTTAGTCTCTTAAAGACCAACAATATCAACTTTCCAACTACGGAGAAGGGATCAAATACGAAGTCGCTTGTTAACATCATTGATCCCTCTAACATTCCATGTTAAGATTTTAGACTTCATAAGATAAACAACTCCCCCGCCCCTTCAACCTTTCCCTCCCAACACTACTCTCCTTGTTATCATAATTAATAAAGCATATCAATTTTTTCAGCTCTCTATGTTTTTTTGTTGCTGACTTCAACGTCGTTGGTCTACCTGCTTCTATAGCAACTAAAAGGGCCTTAAATTACTCTTTGAAGCCTTCACAAGAAATCCCTACACACCTCTGTAACTCCGCCACCTTTTTCAACACTTAATCCGAAGATTTAGGAACTGGTGGAATAGCACACAGTGGGGTAGGACTACCTAGATCATTTTTATTGCCCCCATTCTCACAAACCACCTTCTAAAAGCCATCTGAAGAGCCATCTAACCCCACATCCCCCGTAGCTCCACCACCTTATCGACACGCTTCTGTAAGCCATCTAAGACCACTTCCCCTAAAGAGTGAGCCATCTGCGACTCCCCAAGCAACACCTCTGATGTACTCCCGAAGCCACGAACGACCATTCCACCAGATAAAAACTGGTCACCCATCCATGGGACAAGCTTCCTCGTAGGTACTTCCACCAAAGGAAGGCTGGACTACATTGAAACTTCTTGATCTCCCTGTCAAAAGCAACCCCACTGTCGAGCTCTTCTATCAAATCCCCATCCTTGATTTCCTCCTGTCGATGTGACGGTACCAACCCACCAAGATGGTCGTCGACGACTGGTCAAAGTTTCTATGTTGGGGCTCAGTCCGATATAACAGACGAAACCTAAGTCTTTTCCAACTAGACCCACCTAATCCCTGGCCCGACCTAGTTCCCTTTGATGACCTAGTATGGTCTGTAAGACTAATACCCCACCTCCCTAAACCCTGGCCCAAGCCCAAGCCAGTCTGCAAAGCACCCTTCCCCTTAATGCACTGTTTTAGCTAGTGTATATTATTCATCAGATATCCCACTTGTTGCTCCCTTTCAGCCAATGCCTGAAGCACCCTTTCCTCATTCAGACCCACCACGTCCCTGCCACCCCCCTCGCAACACTGCACCTCAGCCGAAATAGAAGAGCCACATGTACATGACAGACTTACCCTCTCTGCATGCTTCGCGGCTCGAGGCATCTCCATCTGCCCTTGGAGTACCTCTCTGTAAGATCGAGAAGTCGACTTATGCACCGTCGATGATGGTGGAGGCATCTGTGGAGAACCACTTACTCTTCCAACCTCTTTCAACACCCCTGCCTATTTCAACCTGTCCATGCCACCTTTATCTTTGTTTTCCTCGCAAGCACCATAGGATGAAAGATAAAAGCTCCTTCAGGGTTTCACCGAAATTCCTCCAACCCTCCCCCTTCCACCCTTCTAGCACAATGATCAGACCTTGCTTCTTCTCGTGACCGAACTCCGATGGAAAGAAGAACCTGCCATGGTAGTTGTGACACCTCTGCATCATGAGCACCTAGTTCCCTTTTCCACGAGTTCTAAGAAACTCAGAGGGTCCCATTGAGGCCACACATTCCCTCACCATTGAAGCCAGCCACACCAGTGCTTTATGATTGATAGAGAGGTATTTCACCAAGTGAGATTTACTCTCCGTGATTCTCCACCATATTTCATTTTCCCTCTTAAACGCAAAAGTCTTGTGATCAATAAGAACATTTCTGCATGACCCCATCACAACCATCCAAACGACAAACAAAAGAGAACGAAACACTAATCACCGCAATAATCTATGCCATTAACATAACACCATCGACGGAGTAACACCAATTGCGTGATATTTCGCATGTGTAAGAAGAGAAAATGGAGTGAAAAAATCAAAAGGCCAGTACCTATCGGCCAATAAATTTCCCCATAGTTTTAATCCAAGCCTCAACATATCATAGTTGAATTACAGTTTTTTACTGATTCTTGTCTGGAATTATTTTGTCAGAAATCCGAAAAAGATAGACACGTGGTATTTAATGTTGCAATTCATACTGGATAACATTTCAATGTTGGAGAATCGGAATAATGATCTATCTCTATGCTTCTTTTTCGGCCGATGACTTTGTGCCATAGGATAGATGAGCCGGATGAGAAGTTGTGGATTCCAATCCAGCATCCGCATGAATTTAGAACACCAAAACCAAAAAAAAAAAAGAAGAATTATTCACTCACAGGAAGGGGGAGGGGACAAAACAGAGCATGTTAACAATGTTCAACAGTCGCAATGGTCTCTAAATCATTGTACTTTCAATTATTTTGGGTGGGGAACAGAACCACCAATCGCATGTGATTTGGGATTGAAATCCTCCAAAAGAGACAATAAAGAGGCAACTGGAGCACAAAAGGGATACAGAAGTTTAGGATGCTGATGTTGGAAATGGAAAATCAGAACTTCTTGATAAAGTCATAGATGTGTGTGCTGATCTCCTCTGGCTTTTCTTGGTTTATAAAGTGTGCTGTATCTTCCATGACAACTACTTCTTGCAAGTATGGCACATCTCTCTTGAAACCACCATTGTGTATATAATCCTTGACGCCAGGGACGCAATAGGTGATGTCTAGGTCACCCACAATAAACTTAACTGGCACTTTTATTTGTACTCTGGTCCATGGTGCTGTGAGCTCCCAGGTTCTGCCAACCATAACAAAAATATGTTTTTAGCCACTATCCCAAACAAAACAGCAAGGTTTTCTATTGGGAACAAAGTCATCTCCTGATAAATGGTTCTGCACAGAAAATCACAAAACTTTGACAATTGACACACAAGTAGCAGCTGTAGGAGATGATTTTTTGTATGCTGATATAAAATCACTCTGACTCGTATACCAGGCCATGTTTCAATACACTCGTTTCAATTCAAATTAAGAAGTAAGAGAAACATACAGGTCCAAAGCTCGATAATAGTTTAGCCCTCCAACAAAGCCCTTGTTTTCAAACTTGCTGGTAAAATAATTGACATCTTCCTCTGATAACCAAGGTGGCAAGGGAATTGGAGTATCAGGGGAACCTCCAAATCGTCCTTTGGGAATACAAGGAGGACGTGAACTGCGAGATGTAAGAAACCTCTTTATTATTCTTGCAGTTCCTGCATGAGAAAATTCTTCTTCAATCTCCCCCGGTTCCTGCAGCACAGCTCAACACTGATTATGACATTGATCACTCAATGATTCATGGCAAAGGAGAGCTATACTCCCTACATGATTCAGAAATAATTCTATTCCTTCAGTGACCCACAAATGTATTATGACACCCCATTCATATTAGATCGAATACATATATGGGTGTGACTCATTGAAAGATCAAGTGCGCTATAAATTAAAGGCACTGATGCAATTGAGAGACTGACATGTAACAGACAAAAGCTCAGACAGGGATCCCAAATCCCGCCAAAGTTGGGATATTATTTTCTCCAAAATAACAAGTTTTTCATCTCAACAAGTTCCTTTGCCAGTATATTGGTTACTGTGCACAAATAACAAGAGAAAAGTGTCTGTAAGCAGACCAGATTAAGCATCCAAGGAGAATGAAGAAAGTTCATACTAAAGATCCATCACAAAAATGCCCTACTATGTTTATAGCTAAGAACAAAAGAGAATGAATGGTAGATATTTTAAACTTGCAGAAGGTTCCTTGGCATTGATTATCAAATGAAGCTATATGGAATAATATCTTACAAGGGTAAGCGCTCTCGAATCAAAATTTGATAGGGCACCTTCAATTGATACATGAATTGGAAGATTTATACAACTATTTTAACCTACAGGACCACCTATACGATCGTGTGCAAATTAAGGTTACGATTATTTCAATTGAGTTTAGGTCAAATTGAATGGAGTAGATCAGTTTTGGGTTCTAGTAATTGATGTGTACAGAGGGTGAGTAATAATTGGTTGATAGTCTACTAGGAAAGCAGGAATTTTGCCAAATTACACGAGTAAAATACTCAAGAAGTCTTCGCAATAGGAAGCTGAGAACTCAGATTAAAGTAAATAATACCTTTTGAAGTCCAAATCAAAACGAAATGCTATTGAAAAACTAAAGAATCCATGAAATACAGCTGCATAAAAATGGTTAATACCAATATAGTTCATAACTGCAACCAATAAATAATAATAACAATAATAGTAAAAGTAATAAATCTACAAGCAAAACTTGCAGAAAAAACGACCAAAGCCAGCAACGACCCTAATAAATGCAATTAATGCAACTGTCTCTTAAGTTTCTATCAGAGTGATTTAACTATAGCTACAGGACAAGAGAAACAACCAATTAATTGATCATAAATGTAATTGACATAAGAGGGAAATTGCCCTTTAATCCAATCCCCAAATCAAGCAGAGACTTTTTAGTTTTTGCCAACAATAGAAATAAATAAGCTATAACAGTTCCGATTACCCAGAACAGAAACTTATAAGATCTACCAAATTAAATCACTAATCAAGTACTCAATCACCTGAAACCTGCAAATATAGTAATCATCGCCAAACAAAGCCCTTAAGCTCTCCACAGGTTTTCTTGATGGGCTCCTAGGACGAAACGCCACGCTCATGTTGACCAAGGCCTTGATCCGGTCGGGCCTGAACAAGCAGAAGTACCAGGCCATCACAGCTCCCCAGTCATGGCCGACCAAGAAGACCTGATCGATACCCAAATGGTCGAGGAGGCCAACGAGGTCGCCGACAATTTGGAACGGGGTGTATGAAGAGGGGGAGGACGGCGCGTCGGTGTCACCAAACCCGCGGAGATCGGGGGCTATGCAGCGGTAGCCGAGAGAGGAGAGGGACAGGAGTTGGTGGCGCCACGAGTACCATAGCTCTGGGAATCCGTGGAGGAAGAGAACGACTGGGCCGTTACCTATAGATGCTATGTGCATGTTAATGCCATTTGTGGGTACTGTTGTGTGCTGTATCTTCTCCATCTTTGCACTCAGAAATACTCCAGCTCTAGCTCCACCTCTTGTTCTTGGTGGTGTTTGAACTTTGAAGAGAGAAAGTGATAAGATCCTACATATGTATTTATTAATTACAGGAAAAGAGAAAAGAAAAAAAACTAAAAAAACATAGGTTTTTGTGTTTCCCCCATCCAAAGCATGAAAGACAAAGTTTGGTTGTTGGTTTTGACTTTTGAGTTTGTTTGATCAGTATATCCGACAGATTCTTTGCCAAACTGTCTTTTTCAAGTTAATGGCTCCTCAATTTTATGGTTTAATTTCTCGGAATCTTAGCCTAGTTTGGTAGGGCACCTTTTTTAGAAATATTCTTTCAAAGTTTCTTAAATCAAATTTTAAAAATCAAATCAAATAATCATTACATTTAAAAAAAAAATAGTATTTCAGTTTTTCATCAGATTATTAATCTAGACGAAAAAATAAAAACAACTTTTATAAAAATTAAAACAAAAACTATCATAAAAGAATTATATTAGACAAATTTTCAATTATATTGTGCACTTTCATAAATTCTAATATAAAACATATTTCATGGAAAAAATATTTTTTAACAAAAGTTCATTAAGAATTTTCTGAACTTTTTAAAAAATCTTAAGAACCATACATGCCCTTGATTTTATATTTTTTTAATTAGTCTTTAAGTTCAGAACCTTTTTAATATAAATTCTTTCATCATTGGATTATATAACAAAACTCTGATGTAAAATATTGCATTATTAATATTTAGTTTAGATTTAGAGATGAGATGAAATAAATTGAGATAGTTTATAAATAATAGTGATATTTGTATATTGAAATTTGTGAATAATAATAAATAGTAGTGAAATGAGTTTACCAACTCTAAGGTGGTCACAAAATAGCAAAAACTAACAGAAAATTAGAAAAATTATATAAAAATCTAATCAATTAAATAGAAATGGTTAAAATTAAGAAATTTATTTTAAAAAGCAACAGAGGTGGCTGGACTAACCAAATGACACCTGGATGCAACGGTCACCCTTGGATTCAGCCCAGGTCAGTATAATAAAATCCTCTATAGTTTTATAAATATAAGCACATTTCTCAATCACATTAATTATGTGTCGTGTGATTGATTATTTGCTTTTACTTATTTTTCATTGTTGTTTTCACAATAGCCGGTAGCAATGGCTCTGACAGGGATGCTCCAAAGTCGCTTGACATCGGCTCTGTCGATTTACTTATTAGTTCTAGTCTTTGAACTTTTCGAACTACTAGAGAAAGAAATAAAGAGTTTTAAATAAGAGTAAAATTGTAAATATGGAAAATTCTATACACCATTCTACCATTTCACTTTCATCCTATTAAGTATGATGTGGTACATTTATCACCATTAAATGATCATTTATTACATGCTTCTTTATTATCTAATAGTGATGAATACGTCACATACTACTTAGTATGATTAAAATATAATGAGAGTGTGGTGTATAACATTACTTTTGCAAATCCACATCAGGTGAAGTGAAGGGCGTGCAGAGTGTGCACAATAAAGGGACTTCCAAATAGAATTTTAGAAATGATAAAAGTAAAAAAGAGACTGTTATTGTACTTGACCATTTTCATAAGGACAATATCAGAATGACTACCAAATGTGCACACTAGTACAAATGAGTTTTTCTTTTCTTCTTATTCTTTAAGTATTTTTTAAACATCCTTAAAAATTAAGAAATAAATAAAAAATATATATAACTTCGCTAATAATCACTTCCTTAACCATTAAGAAAAAATAAAAAAATAAAAAAGTAAAAATATATGAGTAGGCACATTTGGTGGACATATTTGGTAATCATACTATTATTTTCCTTTTCATAATTTGAAGAGAGAAATAAAAAGTATGTTGACCTCGTGAAATTAATTAGTCGTTTGGATAGTAAGTTGAGATGAGATGAGTTGACATAATTTGTGAATAGTAGTAAAATTATTGAGTTGAAATGAGATAAGTTGGTTTTTAAAAATTTGTGTATTTGGATTTAGAAGTGAGTAGATGATTTTAACTTTTTGAGGGTTTTGATAGTTGTGGATCCCACCAATTATTGCATAGTATTTATAATTATGTATTAAAAAAACTATGTGTAGCCACTTTTGTATACTTCTTACGCATTTCATTAATGTGATTGGTTATATCATTTTTTTAAATATAAATGAACTAATTTGGCTAATTACATCAGTGAAGTGCACAAGAAATACGCAAAAATGATTGTATGTAGCAGAACTATTGTGTATTATTTATAAATATATTTATATTAACTAATAGCAATTAATAAATTACATACCCAAAAAATTATTAAAATCACATAATTACTACTAAATCATTTCTGAATTTAGATTAATCAATAATTCTCAAAATTCGAAATTTTTATTATAATATATATCATTCTAATTATGACATAATTAGAAATTATTAAATGCCATTTGTTATTGTAACCAGAACCCATTATTTCATATGTGTCAATGTTTACAATCATTGGTGGGCTGGAAAAAAAGTGAAATTTGATCTTCACATTACAACAACAAAATTTTATCACTTGTTTCTAACACAACAATTATGTACATGTCCAAACCCCATGCATATACAGTATTACTATTATGATTTGAAATATTGGAAGTTAAAATTCTCAACGTTAACTTATTTCAAACCTGTTTAATTTGTATAACGAATAAAGTTTATAAAATACCAAAATTCAAAGACCGCTGAGAAATTTGAAATGTACTTAGTAAATATTTATAAATTCCAATAATAAAAGTACACCCTTATAGCAAGAATAAAATTATATAAGTGCTCACTTGGAAAAATAACATTCAATGATCACCTTTATCTGTCTACGTAGGTATGGCAATCTCATCTTTTTTTTTTTTTTAAGAGGACGGTACCTTAATTTTATTAATAATCCTCATTTGTGACGGAGGAAAACTGTGGCTACATCGAGATTCCTGGGTTATACAATGGAGCAAATAATAAAGACCTAGGAATCAAAAAACCAACTAACCATCCCTAATAAAATCACTATTGTTCTAAAAATACAAAACAAAACCAATCTAAAAAAAAAAAAACAACCCTAAAGAAATAAAAATAAACCTGCAACAAAGACCGTACATAGAAATAATGATATGAAATAAAATAACCGAAAGACAAACTCACCAAGGACAAACCTACAAGATGAGTAGACAAGGAAGACCAATCTTGTCCAAATGAAGAAGACATCATAACTGACTAGGCAGAGTATCATCACTAACCAAATCCACATTTAAACAATTAGCACCCTGCTTAGCAAGGAAATCAGTCATTGCATTACCTTCACAGAATATATGACGAACATGATAGTCCATGCAATTAAGATAACCAAATAAATCATCCCAAAAATCCTCTAAATACCAAATGTTACATTTTCCCTTAGTAATCCAATTAACAATCAATTGAGAATCCTTTTCAATCTGAACCTGGTAAAGCCCAAGATGATAACATCACCGAACACCTTCCAACACACTATGTAGCTCAGAATAATTGTTAGATCCATGACCTAAAGGCATAGAGTAAGCCAGACAAAGCTTGCCATAATTATCACGAATAACACCCCTTGCACCAGTTGGTGTCGGATTACCCAAACTACTATCATTAGTGTTAAGCTTCACCCAACCATGATGAGGCCTAGACCAACGCACAACACGCACCTACTTAGGCTTAGGAACTAAAACCGAAATATCATATATATTCAAAATAGCAACATCCTGAGAAGCAATTTTAGAAACTTTCATATTCAATTGCATAATCCTACGAAGCCAAAATTTAATAACATGTCAAACAGAAGCAACATTTTCAACCTTATCCTCATACTTGGGTTTGCAATGCCAATCACAAACTTTTCAAGAAATAATGGAAGGAAGGAGACCAAAGATAGTCCTAATTTGGAAAGTTTGACCCACATAACGAAACCAAAAATTAACTTGATCCTGCCAAGTATGAAAAACACCCATGTACACACTTAATTGAATAGCAGCCATGCTCCAGATTTGATGAGCAAAGTTCTCAGTACAGAGCACATGATTCAAGTTCTTAACATTACCCCTAGAACAACAATTACATTTAGAAACTACAGGGATCCCAATGGTTTTAATCTTCTCATCAACACTCAAGCAATTGTGGGAAGCCTTCCACAACATGATATAAAGTTTTTTAGCAAGATTATTATGTCAAATCCAAAGGGCCCAAGGTAAAACATCATGCTCATCTTTCCTTCGAGCTAAAGACTGACGCAAATCTGAAGCTTTTTGAGTACCCACAGGCCTTTCCAGCAGAGGAATATCCCACCCATTATCTAGACGACACTCTTTAATCTTCAACATAGGCTGCTCAATAACCGAATAATGACAACAAAAAGGACCATCATCAACAAAATTACAGTACCAAAAAAAAATATTACTCTCTCAAACACTCCACTTAGAGTTACTTAAAACATTAGAAATACTCTTGACAAGAGATTCCCAAAATTGAGTACCCCGTGTTCGGTTCCTGGAGCAATAAGTGACTACCCCTAACATACTTGCCCTTGAAAAAATATGCCCATACGGATTTGCCCGTAATAAGGCGCCAAGTCAAGTGTAGAGCCCTCTAAATATCACCGAAGTCCCGAATACCCAAGCCACCTTCCTCAACATGCTTACAGATAGTACTCCCAGCAATCCATTTCCTCTTATGATTACCCTCCGAGTAACCCCAAAAGAAGGAACTCAGAAGCTTATTCAATACCTTGATCACGGTTTTAGGGATATGAAAAATGGCCAAAAGAAGAGTAACATACTCGACAAGACATGACGAAGCAAAATAGTATGACCACCGGCAGATAGCATTTTCATTATCCAACCCGCAATCTTCTTTTTAATCTTACCAAGCAACTCACTAAAATTTCCAACTTTAGGTCTTCCAACCACAATAGAAACACCTAAATATTTGAAAGGAAATGAACCCTTAGAAAAACCTATAATACGAAGAATGGATGATTTCCTAGAAAGAGGAATTCTTTTAGAAAACAATATAGCACTTTTCTCTTTACTAAGAACCTGACTTGCCCAATGTTCATAAAGATTCAAAAATTTCATCAAACCCTTTATGGATCTCTTACTACTATTAGCAAAAATCACAATATCATCCGCATACATGATGTGAGAAATAAGAGGAGTACCTTTAGCTTGAACAAATTGAGCAATTTTACCATCCTTAAAGGACTTATTGACATGACATCCATCATGGTGCCATCCATAGTACCAAGGCATCTCTATAGACAAATAACCAGGTAATTACATAATTAATGCAAGTTGATGAAGATTAATTTTATCCAAAGTACTTATATCAAGTTACTTCTTTATGAGAGTACGGTGAAAATGTTACTGCAAACTAGGGATAATTTCAGTGGTTGCCTAAGGATAGGTTTAGATAGTGAGATGAGAATTTTTGGTTTTAGATGAAAGTTTAAAATATTATTTTTTAATATTATTATTGTTTTGGGATTTGAAAAAGTTGAATTGAGATTTGAAAAAGTTGAATTGTTTATTATATTTTGTGTAAAAATCTAAAAAAATTGTAATGATGAGATAAGATCAGATGAGATGAGAATTTTATATCTCATCTTGGTTGCCAAACCTATCCTAAGATGTAAGGATTCAGCCCGGTAGTGTGTGTTGGGACAATAATATGTGTCCCAAGCACGCATAGGGCCCGCATTACTCTCCTTACATGTCGATTAACAGTTTCACTGGAATATTGAAACCGCTCAACCACAATGTGTTGTTCTTGTCCATGCACCACTAGCAAAGAAAAGATGGCTACTTGTTCCTCGACGGTCACCCCTTGTCTAGAATCCCTTAGAAAGTGATTGTTTTGTAACAACGAGCATTACTCTCTGTGTCAAGTTGTTGCTCCTTGTCACTATCTGGGGGTAGTTGTGTTGACATGTAATGCAAGATACTATATGCAACAGAAGATCCGATCATGCCCAACATCTCATAGTTGTGGCACCCTGAGGTTCGAAATATCCTCCATTTTTATTTTACCTAACATTTTCAGTAAACATGCATGTCACTACCCAATTGAGTAAAAAGAGGTACATGCATTGACAAACAATAAAGTAGTAGTAATATTAATATCAGGGATATCGTTACCCTTAAAGCATTTTTTAACTCTCGTCGCTCGCCACTACCGTCTTCGTGTCAGGATCTCAACCCATATCGGTTTGGCTCATTAGATCGGTGAACAGGTGCTGCCTTGCTTCAACCTTTGGAGTTTGCCCTGAATCTAACCCACGTCAAACACCTTTACACCAACAACGATCATCCATTGAGCATACATTGTATGTTCTCTACTTGCGATCCTCCCTACCCTTAATGTATCGTTAAAGGCATCTGCATACAACATGTTAACAACAAATATATCCTCCAAACCATCGACCCAAAGTTCACGATCACGGTAAGTGTTTTCTTGATCATAAATGTCTTATAGCCAAGAAAATCCCAATATGGCAATACAAGATATTTTTTTTGTAATATAAGCAAATATGTTCATCATAGTTAAGTAGAAAAAGACAAGTATTGGTAACATAATATATGCAAATAATACATACAATGCAAAATTATTCAGTGAATTATCATAATAACTGGTAGCAAAGGAGTTACATTACAAACAATTAATAAAGGAGAAGGGTAGCATTGAAATAGGTCATACCTGTTGAGATGAATGATCTATACGAAAGAAGCGTAAGTAGTAATGCTACAATATAACAAAATACCAAAGTGTATTAACAATCGATGTCCACAACAAAATAGTCATTCTAAGGTATATGTTAATTGAAGCAATTTGCAGTTATAAGATAAAGAAGATGTACACACCAGTTTTATAGTTAAGAAAAATAACACAAAGCCATGAAAAAACAGAAATAAAAATATATGGTATGCATCAGTCACAAAA
Organism: Pterocarya stenoptera; assembly: GCA_003123785.1. Classification (NCBI taxonomy): domain Eukaryota; kingdom Viridiplantae; phylum Streptophyta; class Magnoliopsida; order Fagales; family Juglandaceae; genus Pterocarya; species Pterocarya stenoptera. The sequence continues at coordinate 377,315 of QEOT01007755.1, read as the reverse complement.
AATTTTCCAATTCGAACCAAACAACAACTATTATCTCACCCAACTATAAAACTAGCAGAAACTACCCACACCCAAATATGAAACACCAAACTACGTAACTTTTTAAAGTAACACAGTACTATTTAATTCTGGGAGTCATAGCCACAAGTAACACGGTGAAAATCCATCTTATTTTTCTGTACAAATGGAGAAACACAGCATGAATAACTACTATGGCAAGGCTAATGGAAGGATGATTATTGATGAAAGATGTTTCGGCAATGTAATGACTTTTGATGCTATATATATGGCAATGATGAAGAGTTAAGACCATTAGCTATGTTTACAAGTTTTAGGCTTCGTTTGGTTACTGAACTAAACTGAGTTCAGCTGAATTCAGTCTAATTTTAAGCTGAGTCTAACGTCTAAACACTCAACTCTCAAATTACTAAACTCATCCCAACTCAAAACCTTCTTACACATGTGACTTTGTACAACATTTTTCAATTTTTCATAAATAAAATTTGAGGCTGAATTTAATAAGAACAAGCTATGACCGAATCTCTCATATCATAAGAACATTTCAACCATAATTCTGGTGGAGCCATTAGAGGCATACATTTTAGGCTTTTCCAAGTATAATAGCATGGCGCAAATAAAATTTATCACCCTTAAAGAAATAAGTTTACATCTGATCATGTATGTCCACGCTTAGAAAGTGATAAAGAACATAAGATAGATATATCTAATTTAATATATTATACCTTGGAAGGGAAAAATTCTCGCTTATCATAAAAACATTACAGAACAAGCACACAACCCATGCCAGTAGATTTTGATTAACATGATCCAAATACAAATATTTTTTTTATAATAAAATGTTTCAATTAAACTTCTTACAATTGAAAATGTTTGACTCTCTTGATATGAAAGTAATCCCTAATATGTATTTCCTGAAAAGATGATCAACAAGAGAAGCAAAACAATTTTTATCTATCTGCGACAATGAAAGGACAAATGCAAACAAAATGTAAACTTGAACATTATGTCATTATATATGCCCCAGGTTGGTAGAATTTGCTTTTGGATCTGTTGACAACGAAGAGGCATATACTTTAATATAAGAAAAATGCTACTTGCACACGGGAGGCGTACCTCCCGCGTACCCGTGGCTACTGTAGTTTACTAAAACGGTGAGTTCGCAAGAGTTTAAGATTTTTTTCTTTACTTTTTACAATATATACCTATATTGCCTACTTGACCATTGACTACTACTGTTCCAATACATAATTAAGCCCGTTTTCACTTTAACCCGTAGCTTACAGATCGCAATCTTGAAAACCCATTTCTGGGTTTTGCAGAAGAGCAAAAGCATCTTTCTGGGTTTCGTTCAAATTCAATCATACCTGCTTTTCATTAGAGATTGGGTCGTCAGGGAGATTGCGTCTCCTATAGCTCGTCGACCCGATTTGCCGCGACATGGATCCTTCGAACCTCTGAGACAACTGGTGCGCTGATGGAGAGCCATAGATAAAGCCTGCTTGTGCAAGAATTGCTCCTAGAGCCATTTTCTTTGACCTCCTTCTTTGTCATGCAAATAAACCGATTACCCATTACTGCAAGACTTGTTCCAGACAATACCCAGAGATCTTTCGGTCAACTTTAATCGGTAAAGTATCAGGAAACTATGACATTTCCAGCGAAAAAAGACGCATCTTCGAACATTGTATACACACGATGAGATTTGTTGAGAGAGGACTAGAATTAGATGAGAGAGTGAGAAACAAATATGTTGTTGGTTTTAAATGCAAAAAAAAAAAATAACTCTGTGATGCTAATTCTAACTAACTCTCTCTAACACAGAAATCGACCACCGGCACAAGGTGTTCGACGGCACAGCGACGCAGGTTTCGGGATGGGTTCGACGTCACTCGGGAGGGCTCAACCGGACGATGGAAAGTTCTCCCTTCATTCGTCACAAGACACTGGAGATTATTTGATGATTTTGGCGCTGATTTGTCTGAAACAGATGTTGAAATCGAGTTCTTTCAGCTCTTTGGCACTGGTTTGTCTTGTGAAATATCGAGTTTTTTTGAAATATCGACTGAGCCGATTCCGCAAAAGGTACCCAAGGCGGGTACCTGTAGCAGAACTGTTAATATAAAGGGTGATGAAGGAATTCGGAAAGCAAGTTTCAGATATTAGAAGAAAGATAGATAGCGTTACTCTAATTAACCATTCAGTGTATTGAATCTAAGGAACACATAGCCTGCAGCCTACTGAAAATTTAGTTCATAAGAGTAAAGTAGCAACACCCAAATGTGTAAAAATAAAATTGTGAATATGATGTGGGTGCCCATTACGAATAGATTTAGCAGGCAATAAAGAAAGACAAATAACTGGCCATGGTTAGGGATTGTTTCCAATCACATATTGTTCTACCTAGTAGGACCGATCGGTGCCGTCGTGACTGAGGTCTGGGTGCTACGACATTTATGGGCAGAGTTGAGGATAGCTGTGCGGTGCTTGTAGAGATTCGTTGGGGTGGATCTCCTTGGTGTAGCCATCTTCAATTTATATATGTGCTAATTAGACTCTTATAAGTTAATAAAAACAAGGAAATGAGCAAACCCCCAATGAGATTTTACATGTTTTCAGGAATCACCACATGAAGAGTTTTGCTCGAACTAAGTTAGATTCTAAGTACTGCTGTGGGAGAGCCATGCCAACTCAAGTACTGCTTCGTTATCCACAAGAGAAATGGCCATAATTGCCCATATATAATATGAAATTGCTCAATGAAGCCCATTTTCAAACAGTTCAACAATACAAAATGGAGAAGAGAAAGTGAAAAACAATTAAATGCTCGACCCAAATGATTAGATCCAGCCAAATACTAATTAGATTATCAAAGCTTAATGCAAAACTACTCTCTTCTTATGCTATATAGTTTGGACAGAGATGTAACCTAACACTAGTGGAGAATGAACCCCAAATATCAGAATGTACTAATTGGAAAACTTTATTTGAATTGCTTTGTGATACAAGAAAATACAATTTCTTTTGTTTAGCTAGAGGACAGATTTCACAAACATGTTTGTGAGACATTTTTATAGAAGAATCAATAGAACTAATGAGTTTTAGTTTGGCAGGAGATAAATGTCCCAATTGAAAATGCCACATGTCAAGACTAATGGTAGATGTGTTAGCCAAAAAAGAGCTGTTTGAATCAGGAATTTCCTTCTGTGTAGCAGTAGAAAAATTGATGAGGTGGTATAGACCATTTCTGACTTTAGCAAGCTCAATCATCCTCCATTTGCTGAGGTCCTACAATACGTATTTAGATTGAAAGAAAAACAAGACAATAGAATTTTCTTTAGTCAACTTGGAAATAGAAATAAGATTGACATGAAAAGATGGAACATAGAGAGCATTGTGTAAAATCAAATCAAGGAAGACTTTAACAGTATCAGTAAAACTGATAGGAACTGAGTGACCATTTGGTAAATGGACTGAAGAAGGTTTGGTTGGGATTTTTATAGATGTGACAGATGAGGAGAACAGATCATATGATTTGTTGCTCTAGTATCTAATATCCAAGGAGAAGTATGATTTAAGGAGGTATTAGCTAAACAAAGAATAGGGGTATTACCTGATGTAAAGGCAGTGTTAATTGCAGAATTAGGATTGATAGAAGAAGTTGATAGGCTATTTGCAAGAGTAATCAAATTCTGTATTTGCTCTTGAGAAAAGAACATATTTGGGTTGTTTAAGTTTTGCTCCATAGAAGATGCAATGTTTGCATTAGGCAATCGTGTAGAATTGATTCTCTTTCCTCGAGGCCCTTTCCATCATCGTGGATAGCCTATAAGCTGGAAACACTTATCTACAAGATGTCCAGAGAATCCACAATGGGAATAGATGACATTTGACTTGCCTTTGACTTTGTTGAACTTAACAGCATTTGAAGAAGTTTGTGAGGATGGTTGTGCAGCAACCATAGCATGAGAATCATGAGGGATATGGACAACATTAGTTAAGGAACGTTGGCTCTCTTCTTGTATCAATAAAGAGAAAACCTTGCCCATTGATGGCAATGGAGAAAGAAGCAACAGTTGACTTCGAATTGCTGAAAAAGAATCATGCAGACCAATCAAGAATTTCATGAGATAGTCAGCTTGTTATTAATCAGCAAGGTTCTTCAACACTGCAAAGGTACACTTTTCCATAAATCCACAATTTCAAGTTGGAAGGGGACGAGAACTAATGCATTCATCCCATAATGCTTTGAAAACACTAAAATACTCAGTGATTGAATTCAAGCCCTGAGAAATAGAACTTAAGGACTTTTCTGAGGCAAAAACTCTTGGACCATCACTATGCAGGTATCGAATCTTTAACTCATTCCAGATGTCATCCTCTCTACTTCAGTTTGGGTTTATTCAAGGGAAGTCTGATTTTTCTCTATTCATCAAGCATAATTCAAATAGTTTTATAGCACTCTTGATTTATGTTGATGATGTGATTCTTGCTTTGAATAATCTTGATGATATAGTCACTCTCAAAAAGTTCTTATATGATTCTTTCACTTTCAAAGACTTGGGAGAACTAAAGTATTTTTTGGGGATAGATGTGGCTCAATCAACCAAAGGCATAACTTTATGCCAACGAAAGTATGCCTTAGATATCTTGCAAGATAGTGCTTCTTCAGGTTGTAAACCTGTGGCATTTCCTATGGAATCTACACTTAAGTTGAGTGCAAATGACTCATCTCCTCCTTTGTCAGATCCTGCACAATACAGAAGATTAGTGGGTCGCTTATTATACCTCACTATAACTAGACTTGACCTATCCTACTCAATACAAGCACTAAGCCAGTTAATGGCTAATCCTAGTAGTAATCATCTTCAAGCTGCTAAAAGGGTCTTCAGATATATCAAAGCAACACCAGGGCAAGGTATTTTTCTATCTGCTCATTCTCCTCTTCATCTAAAAGCCTACTTAGATAGTGATTGGGGTGGCTGTATTGACACCAAAAAGAGCATTACTGGCTTCACAATATTTCTTAGTGAATCTCTTATCTCATGGAAATCAAAGAAACAACCAACAGTTAGTCGATCCTCAATTGAGTCTGAATATAGAGCTCTAGCCTCTACCACATGTGAACTGCAATGGTTAATCTACTTGCTAGCTGACTTAAACATTCCTCATCCACAAGTTATTTTGCTTTATACAGACAGCAAACCAGCTTTTGATATTACATCAAACCCTATCCAACATGAAAGAACAAAGCAGATTCAACTAGATTGTCATTTGGTCTGAGAGAAATTGCAAGAAGGTTTGATCAAGATCATTCATATTCCCTCCAAACATCAGCTGGCAGCATTTTGACTAAACCACTTGGTTCCCTCAGTTTCGATCATTTGATCCGCAAGATGGAAATGATCAATATACATTCTCATCTTGAGAGAGAGAGGGAGGTGTTGGAATATACAAACTCATATTGAAGCTTTAGAGTTGAAGTCAAGGGAAGCTAAACAGAAAAGATCAAAAGAGGTTTCCAAATGACAATTAAATTAAGTCCAAATGCAAATCTGATAAATTAGTTAAAGTGCCGAGTAAATGACTTCTATATAGTCAAGTTAGTTAGCTTACGTGTCTATAAATAGAAATGATGTAAATGTAATATTCATTCAATTCCAGTTAATGAGAAATTCACATTGAATTTGTTCTCAATTCTTCTTTTACATTTCAAGTTCTCTGTTCTTGATTCTTCAAGTTACAGAATTTTACAATTGAGTTCATAAGAGTAAAGTAACAACGTCACCCAAATGTGTAAAAATAAAATTGTGAATATGATGTGGGTGCCCATTATGAACAAATTTAGCAGGCAATAAAGAAAGACAAATAACTAGCCATGGTTAGGGATTGTAAATGGAAATAAAATCACATATTGTTCTCCCTAGTAGGACCGCGTCTTCGGTGCCGTCGTGACTGAGGTTAGGGTGCTACGACATTTATGGGCAGAGTTGAGGATAGCTGTGCGGTGCTTGTAGAGATTCGTTGGGGTGGATCTCCTTGGTGTGGCCATCTTCAATTTATATATGAGCTAATTAGACTCTTATAAGTTAATAAAAAGAAGGAAATGAGCAAACCCCCAATGAGATTTTACATGTTTTCAGGAATCACCACAAGAAGAGTTTTGCTCGAACTAAGTTAGATTCTAAGTACTGCTGTGGGAGAGCCATGTCAACTCAAGTACCGCTTCGTTATCCACAAGAGAAATGGCCATAACTGCCCATATATAATATGAAATTGCTCAATGAAGCCCATTTTCAAACAGTTCAACAATACAAAATGGAGAAGAGAAAGTGAAAAACAATTAAATGCTCGACCCAAATGATTAGATCCAGCCAAATACTAATTAGATTATCAAAGCTTAATGCAAAACTACTCTCTTCTTATGCTATATAGTTTGGACAGAGATGTAACCTAACACTAGTGGAGAATGAACCCCAAATATCAGAATGTACTAATTGGAAAACTTTATTTGAATTGCTTTGTGATACAAGAAAATACAATTTCTTTTGTTTAGCTAGAGGACAGATTTCACAAACATGTTTGTGAGACATTTTTATAGAAGAATCAATAGAACTAATGAGTTTTAGTTTGGCAGGAGATAAATGTCCCAATTGAAAATGCCACATGTCAAGACTAATGGTAGATGTGTTAGNTCTTTGAATGGGGGAGAAAGGTCCTGCAAATGGAAGTTTCATTTTCAATAATTTGAACTTACTGTGACAACTACCTGTAATTTAATTATACAGATATATGTCCTATCAAAAAATAAATAAAATTATACAGATATATGTATTCTTTTGGAGTCAGTCCCTGCACGGGTATTGTTTTTAAGCAGTCTTAACATTGGATACCTTTATCTTGTGTTGTATCTTTCATATAATATGAGATCCTAGCTAAGTATTCTTTAATAACCCCAGTTTTATATCAAAACATAATACAATTAACCTTCTCCGTTTTTTGTTTCTTTTCCTAAGCATTGAACACATCAAGGAATGACATCACAGTTCATTTATAAATCTAAAGTCGTCTAAGAATGTAGACTATGTTTTCTATGAAAATCCATCACGTCACTGGCCTATTGCATGCATCAAAGGCCACCTTTTTGTTGGGATTCTGCTGCCTCTGTCTCTATACCAGAGTAGAATTGCCTTCTTCAAGTTTGCTAAGAATTCCACAAGAATTGAACAACAGAAAACAGAAACTAAAATGCATACAAGAACACAAAGGAATTATGTGGTTCGATCCTAATGATCTACATCCACGACAGGAACAGTCTAGAGTCTTTTTCATTCATGATCAAAAAGGGTACAGCTTGTGAGATTACAAGAACACTCTTCTGCTCTCTTCCAGATTGTTGGTGAATCTTCTCTAACAGAAAATATACTCTCTCCAATCTCTCCTGTGCTTAGTATCATGTATTACAAAAGAATAATTCTCAAAGTTATAGAGCCTCATATTTATACAAATGTATAGTTACACAAAATGACCCTGTAGCCCTCCACCCCAAAATAATCTTTGTTACCCGAGTCTTGATTCTTGGCTGCAAGAATTAGTTCATCTTGACATATGCAAGGATCTAATTGGTTGATAGTCATTTAACAAATCTCCACATTGGCAAGCATTTAGTCCTTGCAAGTTGTCTTCTTCCTCAAGTTGTTCTTGCATGTTCCCCCTAGAGGGTACTTAACAATTTCCCATGTTAATCAAGTTCAAGCAGTGCCTGAACTTGGTTGTTGGTAAGGACTTTGTCATCATGTCTGAGGGATTGTCTTCTATTGGAATCTTTCCAACCCAATCTCTCCGGCTGATATGATATCCCTTACAAAATGTAATCTGATATCTATATGCTTTAATCTCTCATGGTACACTTGATTCTTGGCAAGATGAATAGTACTTTGGTTATCACAGTGAATTGTGACATTGCCATCATACATGCCTAATTTGTGAGAGCTACCTTTTAACCATATAACTTCATTTATTGCCTTAGTCATTGCAATGTACTCTGCTTCAGTTGTTGATAAGGCTACTACTGATTATAAGTTTTCCTTCCAATTGACAGTACCTCCGAAAATAGTAAACATAAATAAAGTACTTTCTGTCATGACTGGTGTAGACATGAGCAAAGTCTTGGCATTCTATTTTTTGAACTGTGCAAAAAAGAGCAAATATGAAATTTTGAGCATAAATTATATTTTTGTGATATGATTTTGATCTATTTTGAAAATATTTTGTACTCTGATATGATATCATGTGATTTTTCAAAACTTTTGGCATGACATTTTGTTTCTGTTTATGTTCTGTTCTGACCTTACCACAGGATTAAAACTGTGGCCTCTATTCTGGTTGGTACCAATTTTTCTGTTTCTGGTGCACCAACTTTGAAAACAAAGTGGTTTTCTGTATGACCTTTCCTATGTGCACACTTAGGCTTTCGAGAATGAATAAGGAGAAGATTCACATTCTGTTTCTTCTCGGTTAGCTACCGGGATTTGCACAACCCTACCACAGGAGTTATATATCGTCTCTGTTTTGATATGATAAGATAAGATATGATGTTTCAGTTATATTATGCCAAAGGAAGATTTTGAATAAGAATATTTCTGAACTTTCGCTCTGATATTTTTTATTACATGTTCTGACTTTACATTCTGAAAAGAAAAAGTGTTTTTGTTCTGCATTCTGAACTCTGTAAATGCTCTTATTTGCATACTGGTATATGTTTTCTGCTTACTAAGTTGTTGATAACTCACCTCTTATCTTCAAATATTTTTCAGATTATCTTGATGGTCCTGCTGAAGGGCAAGAGTAGGCTGTGTTAGAAAGGTTGGATATTCGTAGAAGAACAAGTACCAGAGGGTACAAGTACTTATTTGAGAGTCATAGTTAGATAATTTGTTATTTTCGTTATGATGAGTTAAGGATATTTTTGAGTCCTCGGGGAGTGTTTAATTTATTCTTTTGAGATTTTTTTTGTTGTCCTTGAAGGGTCATGAATATTGGATTGAACAAGTGAATATGTATTTTATGGAGTAATATTGGAGTTGTTATTTAGTAATAAAAGCTAACTCTCTGGACTTACAGATTCGGGGCATTACAAAAACTGAGCCACTTGAATTACAGTAAATGGATGTTCAAAGGTAGGAAATGAGCATATTTCAAAAATCTATCAACAACTACTATAACAACTGAGTAGCCTTTAGACATAAGGCAATCCTTCTACAAAATCCATAGATATATCAATCCAAACTGCTTGAGGAACTTGCAAGGGCTGAAGCAAGCTAGCTAGATGAATATTTTCAACTTTATTCATCTGACAAACTTCACCCTCCCTGATGAATTTCTTAATCTCAGTCTTCATATCAGGCAAGTAAAAGTCAGACCTTGCTTTTTGTAATAACTTATGAAAGCCTAAGTGACCTGCACTAGGGCTTGCATGAACAAAATGCAATATCCTGACTTTTAATTATGCATAATCAAGAATATACAGCCTGCCCTTCTTGAACAAAACTCCCCCTTTAACAGCAAATGATGAACTTGCTCAAGGGTTCTGCTGTAAAACAACAAATTGCTGCTGCACCACTTGATCCTTAGCATATGTCCTTTTGATTTCTTCTAACCAAGTAGGATTTGGAATAGATATGGCTAGCACAGATTCACCATTCCCATCCTGATCTTTTTTGGACAAAGCATCTACTACTTTGTTCTCCACTCCCTTCTTGTATTCCATAGAAAACCAAGCAACTTTGAAAGCCATTTACGTTGAGCGGGAGTTCCAATCTTTTGTTCCAGCAAGTACTTCAAGCTATGATGGTCAATTATGACAATGAATGAACCACCCAACAAATAAGATCTCCATTTCTTGACTGCCAAGACCAAAGCAAAAAAATCATTTGCATAGGTGAATAATGCAGATTCTTGCCCTTCAAAGCTTGGCTTAAAAAAGCCAAAAGTCTTTGCTCCTGCATCAATACAACCCCTACACCACTAGCACATGCATCATATTCAATTATAAATGCTTTAGAAAAATCAGGTAAGGATAAAATAAGAGGTTGTGCTATAGCTTGCTTCAATTTCTCAGAGGCTTTGGTTGCTTCCTCAGACCACTTAAAACCTTCCTTCTTCAACAATGCTGTTACTGGAGCAGCTATGATGCCATAATCTCAAATAAACTTTCTGTAATAGCCAGTCAAACCCAAAACATCCCTTAATGCTTTAACATATTTACGAAGTGGCCATTTAATCATTGAATCTAACTTTTTCTGATCTGCCTTAACCCCCTCCTTAGAAATGAGATGCCCTAAGTTCTCAATCTCAAGGCAAGTAAAGTGACACCTAGATCTCTTTGCATACAACTGATGGCTTTGTAGAGTATTCAAAACAGTAGCTAGATGCTTCAAATGAGATTGCAAATCTCTACTATAAACCAGTATATCATCAAAGAAAACAATGATAAATTTCCTTAAAAATGGCGTAAACACATCATTCATAAGGCCTTGGAATGTGGAGGGTGCATTAGTGAGTCCAAAGGGCATTACAAGAAAGTCATAATGACCATAATGTGTTTGAAATGTTGTCCTCCCTCATGTGAATTTGATGATAGCCTGACCTCAAATCAAGTTTAGAAAAAACAGCTGCCCCAAAAAATTCATCAAGCAATTCATCCACCACTTGTATGGGGTACTTATATTTGATTGTGGCCTCATTAAGTATCCTATAATCTATGCACATTTTTCAAGAACTATAACCTTTTCTCACCAAAAGGACAAGTGAAGAAAATGATGACTAACTTGGCCTAATGAGACCAGATTGCAGCAACTCTTTAACTTTTTTTTCAATTTCAGTCTTTTGGTAATATGGATATCAATATGGCCTTACACTCACTGGTGTAAAATCCTTTTTCAGAAATATTTGATGATCATGAGACCTATGTGGAGGTAAGGCTCTTGGTTCATCAAAAACTTTCTAAAATATGTCTAACAGATTCAAGATATCCTGAGGTACATCATGCAACACTTCTTGAGATTGAACTGAAGCTATTTGTAAAAAGAATCCCCTTGCTCTCAATTGAAGAAAGTTTAGCAATCTCAACATCATCAATCAAGTTGCTAGAAGTAGAAGCTAATGGTTTAAACATGTCAAAACTCCTTTGTAAGTGAACTGCATATGCAACTTGCCAAAATCCCAAAGGATAGGCCCCAATGACAGCAACCATTGTACTCCTAATACTATATCACAACCACCCAAATTCAAAGTAAGCAAATCAGATACAAAGGTTGTACCTTGTATATGTAGGGCCACATCACTACATTTCCCATCACTAGCCACCATTTGCAATTATGACCAACATAGGAGCAGATTTCTGTATTTCCAGCCCACATTTAATTTCTACTGCAGTATCCACAAAATTATGGGTACTGCCAGTGTCTATCAAAATAGTCACACTTCTCTTCTTAATCTGGCTAAGAACTCTCATAGTTTTTGGATTTGGTATTCCCACCAAAGCTTGAATTGAAATTGAGGCAGCACCAACAACCACTTTTATCTACTGATTATCATCTTCTTGTGACTGCTCAGTCTCTTCTTCTGATTCCCACGACTCCATTTGAGACAAATCCATACCCTCCAAGACATACAATCTTGGTTTTGCACATTTATGGCCTTGATAGTATTTCTCATCACAAAAATAACAAAGACCCTTTTTTCTTCTGCCTTGCATTTGAGTTTCTGGAATTCTTTGATAAGGCATTTTAGAAACAGCCTGCCTTCAAGGAGGTGTTCCCAAAATGGAAGGAGCTTGCATTGATCTCTGCACACTAGCCCCTGAATCATAAGAGATAGTCTTCCAAGCCTTTCTTGTGCTCCAAATATTCTATTCTTGAGTCTTGGCCAGACCAAACTCATCATTCAAGTTCTTGGGATTAAACATCTTACCAGTAAACCTCACTTCATCTTTCAAACCACTTATAAAGCAACTCAGTTTATTCTTCTCAGAAATGCCCTTGAGTCTATTAGAAATCAAGTCAAATTTTGTCTTATAAGCTGCTACCGTGCCCAATTGCTTCAGACTTGTAAGAGCCTCCATTGGATCATGATAAACAGATAATCTAAACCTCACTTGCAATGCTTGAGTAAATTCATCCCAAGAACGAAACAGACCTGCTTTAGTAGAGTTCTGGAACCAAACCAAGGCTTCTTCCTCCATGTAAAAAGAAGCAAAAAATATCCTTTGTCCTTGTGGTACTTGATGGTATAAGAAGTATTGATTAACCTTATACACCCACAGCACAGGATTCCCACCAGAAAATCTTGGAAACTTTACCTTAATGTTTTTAAAAATTCATTTGTCAACTTGTTCACGACAAGGCACTTCCTCATTTTCTTCATGCATTTCTTCATGATTTCTACCCATATCTTCATGACCCATCGATCCATTCACTGATATTCTTGAAATTTGTTGTACAACTTTTGCAAACCTTTTATCTTGATTCTTCTTGTCAATTCTTGAAATTTATTGCTGCTGTACCAAGATAGCAATCGTATCCTCAAGCTGCTTCTGCTATCAATCTTGTTGCTGCCTAAGACAATTCAAAGAATCCACCACTTGTGCATAGGATCATGTCCCTTCAGTCATGACTACTGATACCCACTGTAATGGGCCCCTTCAATCGAGAATAGGATTCCAAGAAGTAGAGAGAAAAGTTCCAAGAAGTAGAGAGAGAATGTCCAGAAAGATAATGTTGAGAGAGAGAGAGAGATCAAAGAAGAGAAAATGAGAGGGAAAGTGACTGAAATCATTTCATGCGTATTATTAATTTTCCTTTTATTTTTATAGTTAAACAATTAGTCATACGGCGACGTGCCTTCTTTACAGATTGGTATTTTCCACTAATGCAAATGACACCGTTCTATTTAATCACATTAAACTCAAACAACATTGCATCCTCACCAAGACTTGTCGTATACACATACTTCTAATTAAAAAAACTACCATTTTATCCTTATTTCTGCTGTTGCACATGATGCCAACCACGAGCCTTCAACAATCCACCTCTACTGTTGCACACGATTCTCTCAATGTTGCCATCACTTTGGACTTTTACAGATGGAGGCTAGGCTTCCTTCACACACACACACACACACACACAAACACACACACACACACACACACACACAGAGGTGGGGGGAAACGAGAATGGGCAGGGTTTTTTACCCTTGTGCCAAAACGACGCCATATTAGTTCATCAAAAAAAAAAAAAATCCAGAATCAGAATCCAATTTCCCGAGTTTCGGACCAGACCGGGTAAAAATTCAGCCTGAATGAACAGTGCTAATTAACATCTAAGATGGAGAATTCTAATTGTGAATTGGCTTGTTTCTGATTGTAGAGATTTTTGGTTGTCATCAAAAGGTTTGATTTGCAGCAGGGGTGTTTTTGTATAATTTTATTTGTTGCAAGAGTATTTTAGTCTGCTCCAATATGTAGTATGGACGTTTTAGCCTACCCAGAAACAGGCGCTCCGGTAAGATTAGTTGCAGTAGCAGGGGTATTTTAGTACAATATGGTATCTATAGAAGGGCAATTTGGTGCAAGCCATTACAAGAATTCCTACTGGGTATGGTTTAAATTCGCTCTTTTAATATGAATATATATAAGAAATGTTGTTCTTTATATTAAATTTATTATTTTTAATCACATTAATTAGTGTATTATACTATAAATGGCTGATCTAAAATCCAATTCAATGTCACTTTAGAGACATTGATCATTAAGGAAAATAAAATTAAAAATGAAACGGGACCCAATATTATTAGAGAAAACAATACGACTTGGCATACCCACATGTTCGGACAAAGGACCACTTGAAAAGTACACTGTATTTTTCTTTTGAACTTCCGAGATTTTTCCTTTCCAACGTGCCGAGAATTTTCAACAGTTGTGCTGTGTTTTTGGAGTGTAGTAAATAAGTAAGAAAGTTTAAAGATTAGAGAGAGTATTTTCATACCTGAGATCAACTATTTATACTAGAAGTTCGGTGAGTAGATCGAATTTGTTGCTATAAGATCTAGAGTTATTGTACTGTTTATTTTGTCAGAATTTTTAAATGTGGCGTGGTCTTACGACGGTTTCATTAATGTGGCATGCTGTTCGGGTGGCAAAGCCATTAAATGAGGCGTGGTTATTCACCCTTCTTCCCTTAGTCTGCTTTTCTCCTAATCCGTCGATGCATTCTCCGTTAGCAGATCAATGATCCTCTGCATGTTTCGCCTGCTAAGTGGGTGGACACTTAGACTGAACATTATTCGAGAAACCTCAGACCATCAAGTTTCGACGAGTCATCTTCTGCTGCATTGTCTCCCTCCACAGGTCGTGTATAGGGATCCTTTTAGCGGGCCGGGTCTGTGCCCTTCTGTCTTGGGCTGGGCCTCCTGGGACTCTAGTAGAGGAAAAAATCTTCCACAGAATTGTAATGATTAGTTTGAAAATGTTATAATGATTAGTTTGAAATTATTTTTATTTGAATGATGTTTGAAAAGAAAATGAGATAGGATGAGATTAGATAAGATGAAATTCGATGAGACGAAATATATTTCCAAACATCCCTTAGTCTTTTACAACATAATGACTTTTATTATTTAATTACTATACAACCGTAAAATATTTTACCATTCTCTTATAATTATTTCACAACTTCTCAGTTAACTAGTACAATCCTAAAATAATAGTTAATAGTTCAACTCATACAATTTTCTCAAGTTTTAAAATAAAATATAATAAATAATTTATTTTTTAAAATTTTAAAATAAAAATAATATTAAAGAATTTATATTATAATAATATTTTATAATTTTTAATTTTCATCTCAATTATCTCGTCTCAATTCAATTCAAGTCAGACAAGTCAGTCTCGTTATCCAACTCTTGACTTTTAGGTACGAAATATATATATGGTTGAGACAACGTTCAAGAGAGGCGGCAGTGACCAGAACACCACTTTCCCTAATCGAGTCTTGCTCACGTACGTGAGAACACCCGGTCAATGATAAGGACAATAAAAATATAAGAGAAAATCTATTCTTAAGCCGGTCTGGGTATCACACGCACACGAATCTGATGTGTCAAACCGGTCTAACTTAAAGTCCGGTCCAACTGAAATCTCTGAGTCCTTCTCTCGTGAAGCCTCTCCTCCCATGAGAAATCCCTCTCCTCCCATGAGAAATCCCTTACCAAATCCTTCTCCCCTCGTGAACGAGACTCCCTCCCTCTGAATCCCTCTCCCCCTACAATTTTTCGATGAGCCAGTGATATTAAGGCCAATCGGAAGGGCCAACGAAATTTGAAGACTTGCAGTCGACTTTCTCAGTTTCGTTGTGTGGAGATCCAATTGTAATAGACCTGATCAGGTTTTTGATGAGATGCCTAAGTGAGTCTTGGCTTCACGGGCTTCCAAAAAATGGGTCTTCAAGGAGCTACATCCATGCCACACCTGTTATGGTTCTTTGGCATAGCCACCTCCGTAAAGCTCCTCCTCATCCCCTCTTACCATAGCACGGACTTCGAGGTCCACCACAACTAGCTTGCTCACACATTTCCTCCCCCTCTCCCAGTGGTAGTCTCTCCATTTTAGCCAACCTTACCGACTCCCAAATCGTTCACCTACAAAAGGTCCTCAACTATAGCTTAAACACAGTAGTTTTGTTCCAGATAAATCCATGTAATCTTGTCTGATTTGTGTATATTCTATGGGGTTTATAGATTGACTGAGGATTTGGATTCAAAGAGGAGAACTTTGATCTGGGTATTGGTCATTTGGTCCCCAATACTTGTGATTGTGGATCATGTCGGCATGTCCATTTCCAGTAAAATAGATTTCTGTTGGGGTTCTTGTTCATACTTCATATCGCTTTCATATTTGGAGGAAGGGAGGGAGTACTTGATGGCTGAGTTTTTCTGAAACGCATGCGTTTCATTAAAAAATAAATAAAGCCATATTTCGTGTGGTGTATGTAAAAAAAGAGGCAGATGACTAGCAACTCTCAAAATATAATCGCCTCCCGAGCAAGGCCAAAGGAAGTCATAAACCCCATCAATATGAATAGGAAATGAATTGTCCAAATTCTGCTTTACTCGATAAAAAACTTGACTAGTAATAGAACTTTAGGCTGCGCTGGGGGTTGAAAATTAAGATATGAATGTTGAATTGAGTTGAGATGAATTAAATTTTTTATGAATTATAGTGAGTTAAAATAGCGGAATGAGTTTTAGAAAATTTACAGATGTGTTTGAATATTAAGATAAATTTAAATATATTTATAAGAAATTAAAAAAGATTTTAAGTCCTGTGTGTAAAAATGTATTGAGTTAAAAAAATTATGAATTTTACGTATAAATAAGTTTTAAATTGAGCTAAATTTAATAATTTGAGAGTTGAGTGTTTAGATATTAAATTAAACTAACTTGATCTGATTTCAATCCAAATTTTAAGACCGGCCTAAAAGGATTGAAAACAGAATAAACCTTATTATTACGGCCGCCTCTGAAGTTCAAATTTGTTTCTGACATTCTGTTTCCATTAAATAGAAGATGAGAATTGAGACGCGCAAGCCGGCCAAAGGCCAACTAGTTCACTGTATAAAGGAACCGAAGCTAGCAGTAACTTGAGCAGCGTGAGAGTCTGACAGATCGTAGACTTCAAAAATGGAGAAAATAGAACATACGACTGTCGCCACAAATGGCATAAACATGCACGTGGCGTCGATAGGGAAAGGCCCAGTGGTCCTCTTCCTCCACGGCTTCCCTGAGCTCTGGTACTCGTGGCGACACCAGCTTCTCTACCTCTCCTCTCACGGCTATCGCTGCATCGCCCCCGACCTTCGCGGCTATGGCGACACCGACGCCCCACCCTCCCCTGCCTCTTACACAGCTTTCCACATCGTCGGAGATCTCGTCGCCCTTCTTGACCAGCTTGGTATCGAGCAGCTCTTCTTGGTCGGCCATGACTGGGGAGCTATGATTGCCTGGTACTTCGGTTGGTTCAGGCCAGATCGAATCAAAGCTTTGATCAACATGAGCGTGCCATTTCTTCCAAGGAATCCGGCGTTTGATCAGGTGGATGGCTTCAGGGCTATGTTTGGTGATGATTTTTAAATGTGCAGGTTTCAGGTAAATTAATTTGGTTTATCATTTTAACTCCATTTTCTGGTTAATTTTTGTGATCTCTTTGATTCACTTTGATAATGGTTAACATCGATCAGAGTTTATTGCATGAGATTAATTAAATTGTGGTGCCTGCAGGAACATGGAGAAGCTGAAGAAGATTTTGCTTGTGTCGATACCGCAATACTAATGAACAAGTTCTTTTCGATTGGTCCAAGTCCTGTGATGATACCTAAAGAAGTGGGATTTAGAGGAATGCCAACACCAGATGCATTGCCTTCTTGGTTGTCAGAAGAAGATATTAATTATTATGCCACCAAATTTAACCAAACAGGTTTCACCGGAGCATTGAACTATTATCGAGCTCTCCACCTGTAAGCTAGCTGTTTCAAGCATCTTTGTGATGATTCTTTTAGGAGTATTATCTAATATTGCATCTCTAAACTTTGTCTTAAATGGCAGAAACTGGGAGCTCACAGCGCCATGGACTGGATTACAAATCAAAGTGCCAGTCAAGTTCATAGTGGGAGACCAGGATACCATCTACCATATCCCACATGTCAAGGACTATATAAGCGGCGGTGGTTTCAAGAAAGACGTGCCGTGTTTGCAAGACGTAGTTGTGATAAAAGGAGCATCTCATTTTATCAATCAAGAAAAGGCAGATGAGGTTAGCGCGCACATATATGAATTTATCAACAAGTTCTGAGTGTGCGAGAAAGTATTTTCAGGTCGAGGACTATGGATCGAGCCAACGAATTAAATAAGCATGTAAATGTTGATTGTGTCATGTACTGAACGTACAAATCAACAATTAATGGTGTTATTTTCTTATCTTATTTATGCCTTTTGCTTATGCTTAATTAATTACAGTTAACAGCAGCGTACGTAAGCTCTGCCACGTGCAAGTAAAATAATATCTTTTGTCAATTTTTTCGTACAACTTATAAATATAATTTTGTAAGAAAAGTGCTACATCCATAAAGAGATTTTATAAAAATAAATATATAAATTAATGTATAACCTTCAAATAATATGTTAGATATACTTTATTAAAAATTTTGGGGTTTTTTATGCTTAATTTGTACCCAAAAATATTTGTAATCATGAGTTGCTTTGCATGTGAAATATTTGTAACTTTGAGGCTTCGATATTGGAAAATATACAACATTTTTCTATGTTCCTTTAAATTGTGTTAAGGGATGTTGCATTAGGTGGAACTAAGATTTGTGTTGATCATGACTCATGTCATTGTACAATATATATATATATTCCTATATAGCCCATACGAACATGCATATTGTATTAAATACCTTAATAAAATGTAATGTAAAATTCAGGTAGACCTTGTGACATGTGCCTAATATCCTATTCTTTCATAATGGCTATTGCAAGGAAAACAACTTTTGTTCCTGTGGTAGCCATCATGCTAATTACCACATATGGTTTTGAATAACAAGTAGTTTAGACTTTGTTACCCTTTCTTTCTTTTGGGACATCACACGATTCCTAAGTGTCATAAAAAAGCTGCTTATGGTACAATTGTTAAATGCAACATGAATGGGCACCTTTCAAATCCTTAAAAAATATCAAGTACTTTGGAAGCAATATTTCCTCTTCTCCCAATAACGGTGAAAGCATTGCTCATGACGGAGTGAACTCAAATAGATTTACAAACTCTATGCAAATTTTATAAAGAATGTAGCTGGTTGACGTAAAATTGCTAAATGCAACATGAACCAGAACTCAAACTGCCCCAGTAAACCAGTTACGTTGCTAGGTTAGCATAAATAACTATGTAGGCAATCCATAAAATACACACACAGACATAAAGAAAAAAGGTCAGTTCGTACAAGCATATTAATTCACAGCTCCAATATAATAGAAGCATTAAAGCAAAATAAAATTACCTGTTTGTTAGACAACATAGGCCCATCAATCCTAATATGATGTTTTTAACAATATGGGTCAGACCATCAATCTTGACCTTCTGCTAAGTTCCCTGAATCTACCACCCATCGCTGCCACCAACCGTTTTTTTTTTTTAGGTTATTAATAGCTGCCATGGGTCGTGGGTTCATAACTTGAACTACTCTAGGTCGTGTGGTACTCTGTTGTTGTGTGGTACTCTGCTGTTGTAAATCACGATGGCTTTGTAATTGTCCTCCATTGCTTGCTGCAGTGCCATGTAGAGTTTAATGTCAATCTATTGAAAGTTTAATGTTCACTGTTTTTTCTATTCACTGTCCTGATATCTTTCCATGAAAATGCTAAAGCATATACATTATTTTTTATATTTAAAACAGATGGAAGGTAGTTTTAGTGGTAGTGTTGGTGGATCAGCGCCTATTTCATTGGAGATGGAGGAAAACACCAGTCCTTTAGTGCCTTCCTCTATGAATAACTCAAACCCCACACCATCTCTCCCCCCAAAGTCAAAAAGAGCCAAGAAGGCTACCAACCAATCTTATGTATGTGATCATTTTATAAGGGTTGAACCTGTTGATCCCATTGCACCTAAAGCTCAATGCAATTATTGCTTCAAGATTTATGGATGCCATTAAAAAAATGATACTTCATCAATGTTGCACCACCTAGGATATGCTTGTGCGAACTCTCCCATTAGAGAGAATACAAATCTTGCAAATGATAAATCACCATCACACGCTAGAGTTAGTATGGATGGTAAAGGATCTAGTCCTCGAGTGTTAGGACAATATGATCGTGAAAAATTAAAGACGATGATTTTCAATTTGTTTATTCAGTGTGAATTGCCATTCAAGGTTATAGAGCATCCGGCATTTGTTAACATTTTGAGTTATTTAGAATCTAGACATACCTTGCCATCCCGAACCACTTTCCAAAAAGAGTATATTGATTTATACAAGAAGGAGAAGCAAAGGTTGAAGGTTTTGCTGAGCAGTCAGAGAGTTTGTTTGAGCACCGATATATGGACATCGGTGCAAAACAAGAATTATATTTGTGTCACGTGCCACTATATTGATCAAAGTTGGGTATTACACAAAAAAAAATCATAATGTTTTTCAAGATTCCTAATCATAGGGGTGAGACTATTGCTTGGATGTTAGAGTTTTGCTTGGCGGATTGGGAGATTAACCGCCTATGTACGATCACTGTGGATAATGTATCGTCTAATAACGTTGCTATTGATTATGTGAGGAGGAACATAAGAGATAAGGAATTCACAATTTTGGGAGGCGGGTTCATATATGTTCAATGTGCTGCACATATTTTAAACCCCGTTGTATGTGAGGTTTAAAAATTGTTCATGATGCTGTAATTAAGATTAGAGAAGCAATAAGATTTGTGATGTCCTCACCGGCAAGGCTTGATATGTTTAGAAGATGTGCAGATGAGCTGAATATTGTGTGTGAAAAAATGGTGTGTCTAGATGTTCCTACTAGTTGGAACTCAACATACCTAATGCTTAGTATTGTTGAAAAATACGAAAGAGCTTTTGTGCTAATGGGAGTGAAGGAGTCACAGCTGTTGGTGCCTCCATTTGAAGATTGACAAATGGTTCATATTTTTATTAAGTTTCTAAACAACTTGTACCATGGATCAAGAATGACAACAATAAACAACAAGCTGTTTATTTTTTGAAGATCTCCCCAATATTTATCATACTCTATTTTCATTCTATAAGCCATTGTAATTAAGTGTGGATCACTATTGTCACAAGAACTATTCAAATTTGCATGACTACTAATAAGCAATTGAAAATAATTGAAAATACAAATTCGACGTGACATATCGTGTACCAGAAATGTACAATGTGACATTGTAAAATACATGTAGGAAGTTAGTAAAGTTTTTGATATTATCCCAATCATCAAAAGTAGGAGCTCCTAATCCCTTTTTCCCAAGCCCATCCTAAGACAAAGAACATATAGGTACGGATCCTCATCAAGCAAAACTCAAAAAGGCCTTTTGATACTTTTCAACCACGTTCAACATAAAATAAGTTAAGTTCCATCTAGTAGGCAAGTCAAGATACAAGAAACTACAACAGAGAACGTTTGATCTATCAATACAAGACTTGAGAGTGGCAAGTCTTTGGGGAAAATGCTTCACATACCTAATCAAATTGTGGACCCTTATGATTAAGGCCTTGTTTGGAAACCCATCTCATCTCATCTCATCACATCTCCTTTTCAAACATCACTAAACACTTTCTAATTTCAAATCTTCAACCTTTTCATCTAATAATTACCTAACCATTATAACTTTTTCAAACTTCCAACAAAATTCAAGGTAATTCAACTTTTTCAAATTTCAAAACAAAAATTATATTAAAATAATATTCTAACTTTATAATATTTTTATTTAACTTTTTCTCTCCTTTTCCAAAACCCAATAAAACATCTTAACGCAAACTGTTTTACAAGTATTCACAAATTATTTCACTATTATTCATAGATTTCTCATCTCAGACCATTCCCCAAACGAGGCTTAAGTCATCAACATCTTTTAAACATTCACTCATAATAAGATTTAAAATATGAGCACTACATCTCATGTGAATGAACTGGTGATCCCTAACACAATCTTCACTTGCTATTTCCTTTTTTCTCAACCAATCAATAGCGGGATCGTTAGAGGTAGCATTGTCCACCCTAATTGTAAGTATTTTATCAATACCGCAGTCAAGCATATACTCCTCCAACTCCCTCCCAATCATTTCGCATTTGTGATTGATAATTTGAGTAAATAAAATGATTCACTTATGCAACTTCCAACTACTATGAATAAAGTGAGCAATGACACACAAGTAATTAATGTTTTGAATACAAGTCCACGTATCATTAGGCAAACACATTCTTTGTTTGGTAATCAAAAACATTTTCTTCAAACTATCCTTATCTTTTAAGAATAGCTACATACAATCCCTCATTACTGTAAAATGAGAAGGAATATAAAACCTAAGATCAAGGATTTTGGTGTAGTCTCGAACCCTTGGCCCTCAACAATCATAAACGATAACTCCACTATCACCATACTAGCAAGGGTAACAATTATTATTCTTTTTTTATTATACTTGGTCATCCTTATAATTTTCTCCTTTTCCCCTCTTTCAACTCTTGCCTCTGGGACCAAGAATTATTGGCCCTTGTCCAATGCAGTTTTACCCTTATGGTTTTTAGGACAAAGTTGGACATGTACTCTCATGGCTGAAGTGCCCTGCCTTTTATGTTGGAATTTTCCCTCCCACAATGGTTACACATTATTGTAGGTTCATCGAACCAACAACGAAGCACTCTTGTGAAGTGATTCCATACCTTTGACCTATTCTTGGAATTTCTACTACTTGGTTGAGAGTGAGAGGTAGAATAGACGGTAGCGGGAGTGCCTAGCGAAGAGTCCAGTGGTTCACTACACTCTTCAATTATGGGAGCCCCGACAGGCTGTTGTAGTTGTTGTCCTTTTAGACAAAATGCAGATGTGGACATAGGAGTGCTTGTGTCTTCAACATTTAAGATTTAAAAACTAAAACACTACACAAAAACGACATATAACTCATTTCTTGTTATCTAGCAACATATAAAATTATTTGGCATGCCAGCCATGACAATAATTATAGATATCTTATTGGGATTGAACCCTTATCTTCATTTTTAAATAAGGAGATTAATTAATTAAATGGATGAGAAATTCTACATCAAAGCCTTACACCACACATCTTCACCTAATCAACATGTGGTTTATCACTTTTGTCTTTATATCTAAATGCTTGAATATGTGTATGTTTAAATAGAATAGAAAAAATGACAAACCACGTGCTGATTAGGTAGAAGTTTATACTATAAGGCTTCCTTATAGCATTTCTCTACATGGAATATGGGAAAAGATTTTCCATCCTTGCATGTGCCATGTATTTATGACTATGTACTCCAAACCAAAATAAAGTCCTTAAATGAATCAAATTTCAAAAGGCAGCATGCCCAAACTTTCCTTGTATTCTTGAATAGAAGAAAGCAATAAAAAAGCAAGACAAAACAATAGAAGGTACATCATTGTGTCTCCGATTTTATAATGTATTGGATGACTATCATTGATACTTTGCCATCAAAAAAGAAAGAATGAATGACATTTTGTTTAATTGTATTTTTGTTTATAGTTTTCAAGAACAATACCAATGTAACACCCCCTCCCTGTAGGTTAGGCATGCCCTGCACTTTCATAAAATAGCAAGGCCAGAGATTTCAAAATTTAATAAATCAAACTTAAAAAAATAATTAAAGCCTAGTACTAAATCCAACTACTCCATCTAAGCTTGTCCCGCCTGCTCGGACTGATCATCATCCTCACCTGAGTGGTTAAAAATATGAAATAAAACTAAAATGGGTTGAAGAATTAGTAAGAAATCAATCACAACGTAAACATAATAAATGTAAAGTTTTCATAAAAGTTTTCATGTTGAGTGCTTAAAATAATGACTGATCATACTGATACTTATGCTATGCATGACTTGTCTTAATTTCTTTGAATTATCTGACTGGTCTGACTTATCTGATTGATATGACTGACCAACACACTTAACCCTGTATGCAAGGTTGTGCACCGGCTCCACATCTCGCGGTTGCAAGGGGAGCCGTTGAGGTTGTATTTTGGCATTCTACGGTGGACCACGCTTGAGTCCATGGCTTGGACATCCACTTTCAATTTGCATTGGTACCATGCATGTGATGACTTGACTCAGAATTTATTAGGGATGAAAGATGGATAAATTACTGGCCCTAAAATATGTTAAAGTGACGATATTAGATAAGCCCGCAAGTTATTATTTCTTAATACTTAGTTAGGCCATAGGCCAAAATCTTATTTTTAAAATCGCTAAGGTGTAGTTAATGATTTTGGTGAATATCAATTGGCCAATACTTATAGAAGCCCAAATTAGATTAGTCAGGTAATTATGGAAAGACCCTGAGCTGTTAAATTATTATGTTAGGATATAAGAGTTTTATTGGGCTTAGTAATTGGATAGAGCCCAGTTAATATTTGTTGGGCTCAGTAATTATGGAAAGACCAAGAGTTATTTTTTTAAAAAAATCCCAAAATTATTTATTAGGTGAGTTGGACTTGAGACGAGGCCCATTGGAATCTATTGAATACTTGGCCCATAAAAATTGTAAGCAAGTCCTAGAATATAATTAGACCCATTAAGTGAGCCAACCTGTTTACTTGAGCCATGAGTTGAGCCCAAAAGTGCATTGCCTCAGGCACGCAGGCCCACTAAATAGTTGAACTCTTTGTTAGCAGCCCATACCATCACCCTAAACCCAACCCAAATCGTGTATATATAGAGCACGTTAGACCCCATGCATCTTGATCTTCTCCCCCAAGCTAGTGTTGCCGCACCTTTTCCATAAATTACCATCAAGCATTGTGCGGCCACCACCACCCTCAGCCTGCACGGCAACAACCAGCAGTTGTCCCACGCAACACCCTCACAACCTTCCCTTGCTGCACAAAATAGTAGGCTCCAAGATGACCCAAGCCGTTGCACCGTGAAGTCCATCAAGCATCTCGGCAAGTAGCATCGCTCACGCCCAAACTAGAAAGGCATCGTTCGCCTACACCAAATGGTTGCTCCATCAATAGTGGTTGCCTAGCTAGTTGCAAGCCACCGTCTGTGAAACACAATCAGCAACCGCTTCAACAGCTTCATTTTAGCACCTCAAAATAGAAGAACCGCCTTCTCCCATGGTTAGCATGAACCCAACCCTACCTTTGTTTCAAGCACCCAAAATAGAGCAAGAAATCCCTTCCCAAGCCCTCGGTTTTAGCCACCCTGAGGCAGAGAAGAATGGGTATGTTATGGCTCAGCTATGGGGGTTAGGGATTGCCGAGCCAGAGTGTGCGAAGGTGGAAGAAAAAGCAAGAGTTGTGTCGGGCAGAAGTGTTCGAAGTGAAGTCTAAGGAAGTCTAAAGAGTTGTGAAGCTAAAGTCTGATGCGGTGTCATTTTACTACCAGCCATACTGTGCCGTTCTACAAGTTGATAAAGCTATGCGTTTTGTTGAGTTACTTTGCTATGTGTTTTGTAATAAGTGTAGTCCATGTCTCTTTTATCTGATAAGTTCTAGAAGAAGTTTGTTAGGGGTTAATTGTGTCTGTCCTACCAATTTCCATTAGGATGATGGCTGTAAAGGGGACTAGGGAAATTGTTGTGGAGCATTCTGGAAAATATTGCGTAGGCATTGTAGTTGTTTCTTGGAGGAATTGGGACCTCGAATCCCCAAGGCGTGGCCACTTTTTCATCTTCTTCCTCCTGCTATTTTCATTTCCTCATTTTTACAAACAGATTCTATGCATTCTGCTCACACACGGTAACAATTACAGACCGTTTTATTGTCATCCTTTAGTACATACTACCCAGACTCAATAGCACCCTAACAAATTGGTACCAGAGACCATAGATCCAATGGCTGTTGGAACACGATTCAAGCAACAACAAGAGCTTCTGCAACGCCAGGTTGACACCCATGAAGTGAATATCCAAGAAATCCGGGAGTGACTTGATCAAATGGCAGATATGATGAGGACCATTGTGGCCATCCAGAATCCTCAACTGGAGTAGCGTAATGATCAGGAGCTGGAACTTCATGATGCACGGAGGAACTTTCATAGGGGAGTCCACATGGAGTTTCCAAACTTTGAAGCACATCATTATTTTGAATATCACCAAACACCACCAGCATAACGCCTATTAATGGCATCCTATCACTTGAATGGTGAGGCCCTAATTTGGTATCAAGATGCACTTGAGAGTGCACTCTTTAATAGCTGGGAAACATTCACTAGGGCAGTATAAATACGCTTTGGTCCCACAGCATATAATGACCCAATGGAAGCGTTAACACGCTTAAAACAAACCACCACAGTAGCTGCTTATAAGGCTCAATTTGAGTCTTTGTCTATTAGGCTAAGAGGCCTCTCCAAACATCATAAATTAAGCTTTTTTCTAAGCGGCTTAAAGGATGAAATCCGCCTCCCTATTCGGATGCTTAGTCCTATTAACTTGAACGCAGCCTTTGAATTAGCGAAAATTGAAGAGGAATACTTACTAAGCACTAGAAAACCTTGGAGACCATTGGGTGATTCACATTAGCTTGCTCATAAGGAGGGGGTAATTTTCGTGGACAGCAGGGTGAGAACTCTAAAGCATTAATACCTTATACAGCAAGCAAGAAAGTATCATCGATGCAAATGGATGAGAAGCGACGGAAGGGCCTATGTTTCCATTGCGAAGAAAAATGGAATCCCACTCATGTTTGCAAACAACCTAAGATTTACTTACTTCATGGATGGGAAGAGAGTGGTGATGACAAAGTAGAAGAAGAATTTTATGATTCTAAAGACATGGATGATAATGGAGATCCTAACTCTACTGTGAAATTTCAATCCATGCAATAGCAGGAACTCCAAATGCTAACACCATGCATTTGGTAAGGCGGATCAAGGGTACTTCTATGGTGGTATTGGTAGATTCAGGGAGTACCCATAACTTCCTAGACCCATCCATTGCCAAATGAGCTAAGCTTCAAGTGGAGGGATCGACCTAACTTTCAGTTTATGTAGCTAATGGGGAAATTATCAAAAGCACGGGCCTATGCAGCAAGTTGGAATTGACATTGCAAGGTAACAAGTTTTCCTCTTCTTCTTCTTTTTTTTTTTTTCCTGTTAACATTGGGTGGTTGTGATGTTATAATGGGAGTGCAATGGCTTAAAACTTTGGGCTCGATTAAGTGGGACTTCTCAAAACTGTGCATGCAATTTTCTTGGGATGGCAAGAAGGTTTGCCTATGGGGTATTCCACTTAACACTTTATCATTTGAAGGAAGTTCTAAATGGTTGAAAACTGAAGTGACTAAGGGTAGGGGGTTACTCTTACAATTATTATCTGTAAATTGTGAGGAATCTCAAGTTAAGCTAGGGGGACCTACAAGCAGTGCTGGGCAGATTTTCTGCAGTGTTTGAAAAGACTAAGGGTCTTCCACCCCCACGGCTACAGGATCATAAAATAGTTTTAAAGGAAGGAACACCACCAATTTCTACTTGACCCTACCGTTACCCCCATTACCAAAAGTCAAAAATTGAAAAAATAGTAAAGGACCTTTTGAATTCAGGAGTAATAAGGCCAAGTTCCAACCCATTCTCTTCACCCATTTTGTTAGTCCGCAAGGTGGATGGAAGTTGGAGATTGTGCATGGACCATAGGGCTTTAAACCAACCCACGGTAAAGGATAAATTTCCAATACCAGTCATCGATGAGCTGCTAGATGAGTTGTTTGGTGTTACGGTGTTTTCGAAATTAGATTTACGATCAGGTTATCACTAGATTCGTGTAGTACCAGAAGATGTTGCAAAGACAGCATTTCGCACGCACGAAGGACGTTACGAGTTCTTAGTAATGCCCTTCAGACTGACCAAAGCCCCAGCCACTTTTCAAGGCTTGATGAACGAGGTCTTTAGGCCCTTTTTGAGGAGGTTCATCCTTGTATTTTTTGACGACAAACTCATTTATAGCAGGTTGTGGAGAGATCATTTAGTCCATTTGCAACGGGTCCTTGAATTATTACAGGACAACCAGTTATTTGCCTAGCAATCTAAATGTAGTTTTGGGGTTAAGGAGGTTAATTATTTGGGCCATATTATTTCAGCAGAAGGGGTGCAAACAAATTGTTCAAAGATAAATTCGATGCTCGAATGGACTATACCAAAAAATCTGAAATCTTTGAGGGGGTTCCTTGTATTAACTAGCTACTACCAGAATTTCATAAAGAACTATGGCATCATTGCATCACCTCTTACGGGCCCTTTAAAAAAGAATTCTTTTAGCTAGACCAATGAGGCAGTCCAAGCCTTTTGAATTTGAGGACGATGGAGAGTTGACTGGAGAAATTGAAGGCACTGAATGATTTTGAGCCAAATTAGGAATGGTGGAAGAAAGAGGGTATTCAGAGGGGTTGAAGATGAGTTGGTTGGCATTTATTTGAGGTGGGGCCAAAATTAAATGGGATGAGGAAATTGTGGGGTTTGTCGGTGCAACTAAGGAATTTTGAGATGATTTTGGCATGCATTTTTGGAGAGGAAATGGCAGTTGTACCATGGGTGTAGGTAGAAGTGGAGGTTGACTTGAATTAAATTGAGCTGAAAAAGGAAAACTTGTTTCATCAAACACAACATGACGTGAGAGATAGACTTTCCCTGTGGATAAGTCCAAACATTTGTATCCTCGGTGGTTGTTGCTGAAGCCAATGAAGGTGCACCTTTTAGAGCGGAAATCAGACTTGGGATTGTTGTAAGGACATAGATAAGGACAGCAAGAACAACCAAACACACACAGGATGAAATAATCAGGCTTAGTTTGGAAAATTTTTTCAAAATGAGTGAGAGAACCCAACAGTGAGGTGGGTAATCGATTGAAAATATAAACTACCATGTGAAAGGGACTATCCCAATGAGATTTTGGCATGGATGAGTGGGATAGAAGAGAAAGACCACTTTCAACGATATAACAGTGTTTGCGTTCAACGGACGCATTTTGTTGGGAGGTATGAGGAAAAGTAATGCGATGTGTAATGCCGTGTTGGCCAAAGAATGTGCTGAGCGATCTAAACTCACCTTCCCAATTGGTTTGAACACATTTGATCTTTCGGTTAAGTAGTCCTTTAACATGTTTTTTAAAAGAGATAAAAATTGACAAGACCGATGATTTGGTAGGAATTGAAAAAATCCATGTGAACTTACTGAAATGATCACCAAATGAAACATAGTATTTATTTCCATTTTCAAACATTGTAGGAGAGGGACCCCATAAATCTGAGAATATTAAATCTAAAGGACCAATGTAAACTATATTCGATGTTTTGAAGGGAAGCCTATGGCTTTTACCCTGTCGACATGAATTATAGACAACTGGTTGTTTATTTGAGGAGACAGGAAGTAAAGCAGTAGAGGCGAGGTGCTTGACAGTCTTGTATGACACATGGCTAAGACGAGAGTGCCAGATATCCAAAGGAACACACTAACAAGAGAGTGCTTGGAGAAATGAAGGAGATGATGGTGGATATGTGAGACGGAAAGGGTAGAGCCCAACTTCAGTTTTGCCTTGGAATAGGAGCTTTTGCGTGCATTTGTCCTTCACAGAAAAATACCTGGCATGAAATTCAATGAAAACATTGTTGTCAGTTGTGAACTGACAAACAAAAATAAGATTTTTCTTGATATGAGGCACGTGTAAAACTGAATTTAATTTAAAATTAGAATGGGGAAGAGAGGCGGGTAGAACCAATATGCTTAATAGGCAAACCTGTGCCGTCCCCGACTTGAATAGTGTCCATCCCGTGGAATGGTTCCGCACCAAGATTCAAATTTTGAAAATCATTGGTGAGGTGATTAGTGGCTCCAGTGTCTATGTACCAGTTGAGATCACTTTGAGATTGAGGTTGAGCAGTAAAGGCTTGCATGGTCGGTTGTGAGCCTTGGTAGGAGAGATCAAGGCGATAATAACACTCAATGGCGGTGTGGCCAGTTTTGCCACATACTTGACAAACTCTACAGATTGAGGGGTGCTGTTTGGGAGGGAGAGCTTGATGATACAGAGGAGGTGGTGGAGGCCATTGGAAGGAAAAAAAAGAGACTTTTTGTCTTAGAGTGGTTGTGATACGATAAACAGAAATGCAAAATAAAAGAATACTGGGCAATCTCACTCAATCAGTTGAGGCTCCTGTCTTTGCTATAATATTTATATGAGAAAAGAGTACACTTATGTACATTGTGTTTTACAAAAAGGAAAGAATTTAATGCTCTATAACCATGGCTTGATTTATGGGATTCTTCTCTTCAACAATGAGGTGGCTAAACATTTGAGAGTATGCGGCGGTTGTTTCCCATGGTTGTGACATTGGTCAAAGGCTGAGGGGTTAAGGAAGGTGCTATCGTGTGGGCTGAGACATGGAGGAGAGGGCGTATGGTTGTGCTCTTCGACACGTAGGGTGGTGCAATTTCATCATGGCGTCCTCACTGGGCTCGGGTTGCAACCGAGAAGGTGGAGGTGGGAGAGATTCTTGCTGGTTTTGGGGGGGGGGGGGGNGTGGTGATGTGGATGCGGGGGTGGTGGTGCATACAAGTTTGCTGCTATGACCATTAGGGAGAGCCACTAGGGGGTATGTAGCCGTGAGAAGGATAAAGCTACGGTGGTTGTCGTGGTTCTTGGTAGGTAGCTTGGTGATTGCTCTGAGTTGCTCCATGATTTTCTCGTGGCATTGTTGTAGCTTGCTTCTTGGTTTGGGCGGCAGCTAGCTTGGGAGGTGCTATGTGATGGTGTAACGGAGGCTACGGGTCTATTGTACATGGAGAACATGGGGAAGCTAAGGTGTAGCAACCCTAAATGTTTCTAGGTTGAAGATGACATGTATCACATCGAGGGGCATATACATACACAATCTTATGGTATTTACAAGCGAGTTTGGGCTTTACACTCGTTTTGGGTCTAACAATTGGCTTAA
This sequence comes from Pterocarya stenoptera, assembly GCA_003123785.1. Taxonomy (NCBI): domain Eukaryota; kingdom Viridiplantae; phylum Streptophyta; class Magnoliopsida; order Fagales; family Juglandaceae; genus Pterocarya; species Pterocarya stenoptera. The sequence continues at coordinate 346,568 of QEOT01007755.1, read as the reverse complement.
TTCAAATTATTCAAACAATTTGTTAGGCTTTCCCACGTTTCATATGTCAAGAGTGAGTCTAAAATAAGCCCAACTCGTCCAATAATCATCAAGTCCTAATAAAAAATTCTATAATTCGCCAAAATAAATGTTGTGGGCCCGTAGCCTATTCAAAATTATCCAATAAGTTAAAATTGGGCTTTCCAATATGGCCCATCAAATGTAATATAGGCCTAATTAAATTATCCATATCTCAACCTTAGAATCATTGTGTCGCTTCCTTACAACCAATAACACCATTCCACCAAAAGAGTGGTTTCAAACTAAACAATACAGCTCGAATGCCAAATATCTTCCTGTGCAAATGAGTATAGAGAGGGGAGACGTCGAGGACACTTGGATGAGAAGGAACAAATGGCGAGGGGTAGTGGTGGTCGGCGATTGAAGGGTGAGTACAACCTGGCTGAGGCAAAAGAGAGGATCTATGAACACGTAAAAGGACAATGAGAGAGAGAGAGGAAAGACATGTCTGAGACTCTAAGGTCGTCGCGGGGCTCATGGGGGGCGAGGGGGGTGGGCGCTTAGAAGTTAGGATTACATTTTGTGGTTACTCTAAACGATGCCCTTTTTCATCTTAAAATGACACCATTTTACTTGAAATGGGTTGTGGATATATTGATCCAAATGATGCTATTTTAACCATGAATTCAGGCAGGGTTGGGCTTCCACTAGGTTGTTGTGATTTTAGGCTTCTAAACCCTTTTTTTTTTTCTTTTTCCTAAACCCTATTTTAGGGGATTTTTTTTTAAAAAAAAAAAAAAAAAAAACCTAAACTAAACCCTTTTTTAAACCCTAAATTTAATTTTAATCTTTGTTTTAACCATAACTCATTTTATTTATGGATTTTATATGTTCTTCAAAAATTTATTAAGAAAAAACTCTCACTTATGGTAAAGGAAAACCTTAAACAAATAAGAATAGCCAATCAAACCAATAACACCAAAACATAAACAAATTAAGGTCTAATACTAGGTAGTCCAATTTTATCAATTTGGAGAATACCCCTCAAATGCTTGGGGAGTAACCCCTCGTTCTCATATCTGCATGTCAAACCTGCTTCACCTTATCGAGCCAAACAATCCGCAACTTGATTTGCTTCCCTATATTGATGTCTAATAGTGAAGTGGACATCCTGAAGCGCCTTAACCGGCTCCTCCCAAAACTCCCAAAGGTACCAAACCGTATAAATACCAAAAAGAATCTAGTCAACTACTATTTTAGTATCACACTCAATTTTCAGATTAAAGAAATCCAAATCTTTACAAAAAACCACTCCCACATGGAGTGCACGAAGTTCGGCGTCATTATTCATTCACTGGCCAAAGCAAGTTGAGAAGGCACCTTTAACATTACCAAATTCATCCCGAATCACACCGCCTCCCCCACAAGAACACGGATTTCTCTTGCAACTCCCATCAACATTCAACTTCACATATCCAAGAGATGGCTTGCTCCACACAAACTAGATGTGGCCTGCATCTTTGAATTGGAACCAGAGGAATATCCAACCAAGTGAGCACTTGTTCATCAATAGGAGAAATGAAACCACACTTAGCTTGTTCTGCTACCAATTTCCTAAGCCAAACTTTAAGAGATCGCCACACCCCTCCATCGATTCATTTACTCCTTCCATGAGCACCTTGCAACAGCAGTGCCACAAACGCCAAGTGATAAGAGTAGGCATCAGACCAATGAGAATACCCTTTTGAGGTGATTTCTTTGCAAAAGAAAACTAGTGAAGTACACGTCCCTACCAAGTTCCTGCAAACATAAATGGAAGACCCATCACAAACCTGAGTCGCGATCTCACCTGAACAAAGAACATGTTCAAGAGTCTCAACTTTCCTAGCAATGCAACAGTCACATCTAGAAGCCAATTGCACGCCACAGTTCTGCACTCTAGGGTCCAACGACAAGCATTGAAAGCGAGCTTTCCACATACATAATGAAATTTTTTTCAGGAAAAGTTTATGCCAAATCCACTCCATACCTGGAACTTTCTCTTATTTCAAACGTATCACCTTCCATGCACTCACTGAAGAGAAAACCCCATCCGACGTTGGCTTCCATATGATAACATCTTCCCTTCCGTCTTTGTAGAAAAGGAACAAATAATATCCCACATAACCTCATTTCCCACCAACTCCTCCAACACTTCAAGGTCCCAACCAGAGTCATTCCAGCAATCCTTAATTTGAAGAAAAGGATTAGCAATCACTCTAAGCACACAAGCATAATGCCCTAAATGCAAGCCATCGATCAAACCAAAAAGACGTAGTGCCTTCTCTAATGTTAAATTACATGTTATTATACTAGACTATTGCATGTTACTCACTATTAGCTAGTCAAGTATTATTATTTCCATAGTTGACTATGTATGATATTAACACTATGATGTTTATATATACTAGACTATTTGTCTATTTATATTATAGTATAGTATATTAGACTATTAGGCCACTACAATGACGTCGTCTGCCATTATTTCTTTGAGTATTGAAGATTCTAATCTGTATCACTTACAAACTGAAGATTCAACTAGTTCTGTGCTGGTTTCTAAGGTTCTTACAGGAGATGACTATCATAGTTGGTGCAAATCGATGGAAATGGATTTGAAAGCCAAGAACAAAATGAGATTCATCAATGGAGCAATCTTTCATCTCTAACTCAAGACAAATTGTGACGCTGGACAGAATAGCGATTATTTTGACGGCTAGTTTCAATAGATAATTCATAGGAAAGAAGAGAAGATAATAGCCCAAAAATACAGAGAAAACACCTTTGATGTTCGATCACAATTATCAATATCCAAGAATGACGAAATCAACCCATAAGCCAGGCTGTAATAGTTGAAAATCAACTGTATCAGAATTTTAACAAAAATAGAAAAATCTCAATAATCATGCCAAAATTATATACATAATAAAAGAAGTAATATGTCAAAAATCTGCCCCAAATTAAGTTCCGAATCACTTCCAAAACAATAAATGACATATTACCATAAAAGGTAAAACATAACTAAAAATAAGAAATCAGAGGAAAAAATAGTAGAATTTGGCCTCACAAATGATGCATACCAAGCATAGTTGGATGGCTATGACATGCGCACCAAAAAGAGCTTTCCAAATTGGGGTCATATGCGTGATTCTCATACCTGTAGCCAAAGTTATGGCCAAAATACCGAAACGTGCCCAAAACTGCCTCAATTAAGGAAAGATCATGATTTCTTGCCCTCTTTGCACTGATTTGCAACTTGAAGGTATTTCAGCGCAGTCAACATGCAGTCTAACAACTCAGCATTATCTGACTCAGATCCTCCTACATCAAATTGTCAGTAAGTATCTACTATTGAGAATTTAAGTGTTTGTGGGATGAGCTGCTTAATTAAAATCAAATACCTGGTTGTACTTGTGGGGATATGCATATGTTCTTGGTGTATCAACAATGTCAAAACATCAGACAATTTCTTATAGGGTTAAATGATAACTTTTCCCACATTAACATACAATTCTTGCTAATGGATCTATTACCATCAATCACCAAAGTATTTTCTTTAGTGATTTAAGAAGAAAAAGATAGGGAAGTTGGATCTATGAATACAACTGGAATGGAGACTGCAACTTTCATGAGTAGGAAAATAGAGAATCCAAGATCAAGTCTTGGAAGACAACAAAATCGAAGAGACAAGCTTTTGTGCACTCATTGTGGAATGACTAACCACACAGTGGATACATGTTATAAACTACATGGATATCCTTCTAGTTATGGTCAAAATACCGAAACGTGCCAAAAACTGCCCCAATCAAGGAAAGATCATGATTTCTTGCCTTTTTTACTCTGATACCCCACCTCAAGGTATTTCAGTATAGTCAACGTGCAATTTGACAACTCAGCATCATCTGACTCGGATCCTCTTGCATCAGTCGGCCCGAGTTGGAAAGAACTCGTTCTCAAGTTCACAGTAGCTTCATTACGGTCCACAAAATAAGGGCTCAAGTGTTTCACATTAAATACATCAGAAGTCTTCAAATGTCTGGGAGGTGTAACCTGTAGGCATTATCATTGATCTTCTGTAGGATCTCACAGGGTCCAATCTTCCGCTCTTTAAGCTTATTATACTCGCCAACAGGAAAACGATCATGAGTTAGGTTAGGTTTGGAAGTTTTTTCAAACACAAAATTTTCATTTCATCTCATCTCATTATTACAACTTTTTCAAAATCCTACGTAAAATATAATAAACAGTTCAATTTTTTCAAATCTCAAAATAATAATAATATTAAAAATTAATATTTTTTTTTTCAATTTTTAACTTTTATCTCAAATTAAAAATTCCATCTTAACATCCAAACCTAACCTTAATACTGCCCAAACAAAATCACCAACATCAAAAAGTACCTAGCGGTGATCACTATCTACTTGAATCGACGGCAAACACGTGGAATGGGGGCTAAGTCCAGCAATCCAAGCGGGCTCTAGCAATAGACAATCTCAAATTGACTCAACCGTGTGGTTCTATTCTTGGATCTGTTATAGGCAAATTCTGCTTTGGGAAGAGCCAGATCCCATTGCTTTAGCTTAGTTCCAGCCCAACTCCTCAAAAGATTGTCCAAACTCCGGTTCACCACAAGGTCTGACCATCTGTTTGGGGGTGGTAGCCGCTACTGAAATTCAACTTTGTCCCTAATTTCAACTTCTAGAAATGGCTCATGAACTTGGTGTCACAATCTGAAGTGATTGACCGGGAAACACCATGTAAACGAACAATCTCCTTGAAGTAAAGATAAGCGATTTGAGTAGCATTGTTTTCCTGCAAGCTACAATATGGGCCATTTTGGAAAACCTATCAACCACAACCAAAATAAAATCCATGGATCGTTGGGTCCGGGGTAAACCCAGCACAAAGTCCATACTGACATCAAACCACGGAGCCACAAGAATATGCAAGGGGGTGTATAGGCCTACATTGGTGAGAACTCCCTTGGACCGCTGACACACATAACCTCGCTTCACATAATGACTATTGTGCTGAAAATTATCTATAAGTGCATAGAATCATAACAAGTAGTAAAGTATTTTTAAAGGAAACAGATGTCAAACCCACAGGGATTAATTATATTATTGAGTACTGAAATTTACTAAATTAATTACTATTTAGAAAACAGAAATGTGAAGAATGGATTATCTAAATTAAACTGAAGAAAATAACATCAAAATTAAGATTTTAAAGATAATAAGAATAGATCTAGAGTGTTTAATTTCGTCTAACAAATCCCACACAATTTATTCTTCCTTATTGTAGAATTCTAATTATCCCAAGTTGATGATAAAAATTTCTTAACTATTCAATATTTTCTCTCGAACAATACTAAAAATATTTCCAATTAATAGCTCCATAACTCTATGTGAATTTAACTAATTGGAGACTCATTAAGTTTTTTAAATTTTTCTTGAAAATCACACTAATCGCGCTAAAGTATCTCTACTTTCGCTCAACTAATGGTGCTTAATCCTAGAACTTTAATCACAAATCACCTCTCAGTCTCATTGTGATTTAATGGATCGAACAATAATTAGCTAGAAAATTGCAAGTATTAAGAATAAGGAATAAACTCTCAATTATGGAAATATTGAAAATAAAATAACTTAGAATATAAATTGTGTGTTCAATGCTAGACGACATCAAAGCTCTAGAAAATAGTATTATTTCATAATGAAACTAAAAAAAAAAACAATAAAACTAGTGTTCTTTATTGGAGTCAGTTGATAAAGCATGCGGCTCTCGCCTTTACTCCCCCAGATCTGCCTCCTTGAAAGAAACTTAAATAATAAACTCTGAACTATTGAAACCTAAAACCCAGACTCTCTTAAAAACTTTGAGTCCCTATTCATCCCAAAAGCCAGGATTAAATAGAAGTCAAAACTTCAAATGCGGAAACATGATAAATGCAGCTACAATCTAGCCTAAAAATCTGGGAAATAGTTTCTAAAGATAGATGTTAACATAAAAGAAAATTATCGTAAGAATAACGGAATTATCTAAAATGAAAGATTCAGCAATTAGCGGCTTGATTTACGGAGTTTGGGAGGATTTGGTGGTCAGCAATAGATTGATTCTAGTCGGTAAAGTAACTCGAAACTCGAATTTGATGGTCAGCAGCAGATTGATCCCGGTCGGGAGGAATTATCCCACCAGGTAGATGCCGTGTGCGCTAAATATAACTAGTCTCCTCATCTACTGAGAGGAAAGACTCCCGATCGGGATGATAGAACCCTCTCGCCAACCTACCGAGCGGTAAAGCTGCTCGCCTTTTGTCTCATTGTTGCCCACGATGTCATTTAGGTTGGTCTTTTAGTTGGTCAGTTAAAGTAGTCGCCCAATCTAACCGCCTAAAGCCTTGTCGCCAAGTCTTCGCACCTTCTTGTAGAGCCTTCTGGTTGAGAGTCTCCTGCCTTCCGAGAGGTAAGTATTCTCGCATTTGGGAGAGAGAAATCTCTTTGCTACCCACGGGGACAAGGCTCCTGGCCCAAATATCATCGGCTCTCTTCAGATCTCACTACCTCTCATCTGTTTAGATCCGTAGTCTCTTCTATTGTACCAAAATGCTCTCTTTCTGTACTAAATCTTATCATTCCTTCAAATCCAAGAAAATAATGAAAAATATATAGAAATAAAAGAAAATCAATAGTATTGAAGGAAAACTGACACTTTTTATAAATAGAAGAGTGATAAAAATACAAAAAAAAATAATACTTATAAAATACCCCCAAACTTAAGCTTTGCTCGCCCTCGAGCAAAGAAGAAAAGAAAGACAATTAAAACAAGCATTAATTTGATTCATAAAAGTTATTGCCTCAAAGAGTCCCTAAAGTCTATAATTCAAAGGAATCATTCAAGATCAAACAAGTCCAAAAGTTAATTCCAAACTCAATTCCATCGCATTATCCATCCCCACATTCATGCATACCATCATTCTCACTTCATCATTAGCTCTCTAGATAGTTTTATGCAGACAAGTAAATAAATAATGGATCTCTAAAAACACCATAGGCTTGCTTTTCAAATTACTCTCCACTAATGTAGAACAGAAACTATCACCGGGGATTAATAGGTCTTTATTAAGATTGAAATGTAAGGCTAGGGTGATGGCTACATAGAAAATGTAGGATTCAAACAAAGCAAGAGAATTTTAGTTTGAACACCAACAGACAAATAGAGCATTTTCACTTCTAACATCTTTTCTCAATCATTGTAAATCTCTCAACATACCTCTCTTTATTACACTTTCAAGTATCTCTCTCTTTACCCCTCTATTTGGCTGGTCAAACATTTTCTTTTCTTTGTTTTTAATCATGGAAATATTCCATACCTTTTCGACTACTTTGTGTATGAGTCTCGTTGGCCTTTTCTTGTTGGCCACACAGTAGACGAGTTCACTCTTCACAGCCCCAAACTTATGATTTTGATAATATTGTTTTAATTAACTTTACTTGTAGACCTTTTACCTCTCTTGCCTTTCATGCTCTTGTGAGTCTATGACTTTGTGTAAACTTAATTCTCTTGAAAGGTAAGGAAATCAGTGTTTAAGCTTAAATAGGGTAGGGAATATGAGGTTTATAAGAAAGAAAAATATAAGACCAAAATATAATTCAATAAAGCTCAAAGGGGTGGCTAGGGATAAAGATAATAAATGGGTAAGCTTGAAAAACTCAATCGGTCCAAAGAATGCCTTAATCATTTCCCTAATGATATTCTGTCTAGGATTTCGCCTCGAGTGTAGTCAAACACGGTTTAAAGTAAGTTGAGATCATACAAATTCACATAAAATTTCTCTGGTACTCAAAACGATTAATGATCATAAGAAGCATTCATTGAACTAGACTTAAGCAATGAGAATCTTTCCTAAAAATTATAATCAATTATAATCATATTCTTATCATAGACTTTTTATTCATCAAACCATATGGCTTTATCATTATTATTCTTATTCTTATTCTTTTTTCTTTTTTTTTTAAATGAATAAAACAATATCCTTTCCCCCCAAACTTAAATACCACATTGTCCTTAATGGAAAAAAAAAAGGAAGAAAAACTAAAGCAAAGAGTGAAAGAAGATAAGAGATACTCCCCTGATTTTTTTCCAGTTCTGCTAATTGAATATTTTCCTTGAAGGTGCAGGCTTGTACTCCTTGGAGATCTCCTCGCCTCTTCATTCCTGCAAGATGAAAGTAAAATAATAATATTAAGCAAAAAATCAAATAAAATAAAAACTTGGGTTGCCTCTCAAAAGTGCTTTATTTAAAGTCTATAGCTACACATTATCCTTTCATGATTTATCACTGGCGAGATCGATGTAACACTTTTTCAAGTTAAAGTCTCCATCCACATAGGGTTTTAATCTCTGTCCATTTACTTCAAATGTGCCTTTTGTCTCATGATGGACTTCAGCCACCTCATAGGGAAATGCATGGGTCACCACAAACGATCCCGATCATCGAGAGCGCAGCTCTCCCGGGAAGAGTCGCAGTCTTGAGTTAAATATTAAAACTTTCTACCCGACTTTGAGTTCCCATCTCAGAATATGCTTGTCATTCCATCTTTTAGTTTTATCTTTGTAAATCCGAGCATTCTCATAAGCATCATTGCAGAACTCATCCATCTCATTGATCTGCAATATTCTCTTCTCACCAGCCGCTTGTAAATCAAAGTTCAGTGTTCTCGTCGCCCAATAGGCTATGTGTTCTAGCTCCATGGGTAGATGGTAGGCGTTTCCACAAAACCTACTGATAAGGCAACATCCCAAACGGTGTTTTGAATGTTGTCCACTAGGCCCATAGCGCATCATCTAACTTTCTCGCCCAGTCTATTTAAGAGGCACTCACGGTCTTCTCTAGTATGTGCTTTTGCTCCCGATTAGACACATCGACCTGGCCTCTCGTTTGAGGATGGTATGGTGTCGCCACAAGATGGGTAACTCCATACTTAGTTAGTAGCGCTTCAAATTATCGATTGCAAAAATGCTTCCCGCCGTCACTGATTAAGGCCCTCGGAGTGTCGAATCGGAAAAAGATGTTCTTTCGCAAGAACTTCACTACGACCCTTGCATCATTGGTTGGCAAGGCGACCACTTCCACCCACTTGGAGACATAATCTACAGCAATCAAAAATAAATTTATTAGAATATGATGATGGAAAAGGACCCATGAGATCTATACCACAAACATCAAATAATTCAATCACTAAAATATTGTTTAAAGGCATCTCATGTTTCCTAAAAATGTTGCCAACCCTTTGACAATGATCACATAAATTAACAAAATTAAAAGAGTCTTTAAAAATAGTTGGCCAATAAAAGCTGCATTGTAAAACTTTCGCTGTCGTTTTTGCTCCACCAAAGTGACCGCCGCGTCCAATGATTGGCAATGTTTGAGTATGCTCTTCATCTCCTCCTCGAGCACACATCTCCTAATTATCTCGTCCTTGCAATGCCGGTATAGAAAAGGTTCCTCCCAAAAATAATATTTCAAGTCGAAAAAGAACTTCTTCTTTTGTTGATATGTCATCTCGGCTAGTAGCATTCTGGACACCAAATAATTTACCACATCGGCATACCATGGAACAACTTGTATAGCCATTAATTGCTCGTCCGAGAAGGTCTCATTAATTGGGAATTTCTCCTCGCTAGCTGCCTCTTTATGCTCAAGACGAGATAAGTGGTCAGCCACTACATTCTATGTACCTTTCTTATCTTTTATTTCCAAATTGAACTCTTGTAATAGCAAAATCCACCTTAACAGTCTTGGTTTTGCATCCCGCTTTGACAACAAGTATTTAAGAGCTGAGTGATCGGTATAGACAACCACCTTTGAACCTATCAAATAAGAACGAAAATTCTCAAAGGCAAACACAACTGCTAAAAATTCTTTTACAGTAGTAGCATAATTAAGTTGAGCTTCTGTTAAGGTTCGACTTGCATAATAAATAACATGAAAATTTTTATCTTTTCTCTGCCCCAAAACAGCCCCTATAGTATAATCGCTAGCATCATACATTAATTTAAAAGGTATATTCCAATCCTGTGATACAATGATAGGTGTTGAAATTAATTTCTTTTCCAATATTTTAAAAGCATGCAAGCATTCATAAGAAAATTCAAACTGAGTATCTTTAATCAACAGATTGTGGAGAGGTTTAGTGATTTGGGAGAAATCCTTAATAAACCAACGATAGAATCCGGTGTGACCCAAGAAGCTCCTCACGCTCTTTACATTGGTCAGTGGTGGAAGTTTGTCAATAACTTCTATCTTTACTCGGTCGACCTCAATTCCCTTGAAGGAAATGAGGTGGCCGAGCATTAGTCCCTCCTCAACCGTGAAGTGGCATTTTTCCCAATTTAAAAAAAGATTTGTCTCCTTGCATCTCTGCAAGACTAAAGATAAATTAGATAAGTAATTATCAAAAGAGTGACCAAAAACCGAGAAGTCATCCATGAAGACTTCTAAAAATTTTTCCACCATGTCTGAGAAGATGGACATCATGCATCTTTGGAAAGTGGCTGGCACATTGCAAAGACCAAAAGGCATGCACCTATATGCAAAAGTGCCTTAAGGACAGGTGAAAGTGGTCTTCTCTTGATCCTCGAGTGCAATAGCTATTTGATTGGAATCGAAATATCCATTTAGAAAATAATAGTAAGCGTGGTCGGCAAGTCTTTCTAGCATTTGATTAATAAAAGGTAAGGAAAAATGGTCTTCCCAAGTTGCATCATTCAGTCTTTGATTGTCTAGGCATACTCATCATCCCGTGACCGTCCTCGTCGGTATGAGTTCATTGTTATCATTCTTGATTACGGTTATCTCTCCTTTCTTTGGGACGACTTGCACTGGACTTACCCATGCAGTATCTGAGATTGGATAAATCATCTCGGTATCTAAAAGTTTCAATACGCCTTTATGCACCACTTCTTGCATTGATGGATTCAATCTCCGCTGGGGTTGGACGATTGGATTAAAATTATCCTTCATTAAAATCTAGTGCATGCAAATTGAAGGACTAATTCCTTTGATGTATTCCCGTAAGACTCTCAACAACTTCTCTTCCTCTACATTACTCAAGGAACTGTTAATAATAATTGGAAAAGTAGAGTCCTGGCCTAAGAAAGCATACCTTAAATTTGTTGGAAGCGGTTTGAGTTCGAGCTTGGGTGGTTCCTTACTTGGAGATGTCGGTTGAGATGAGTTTAGCTCTTCCACTTTCGGTTTTATTAAAGGGGGAAAGGATGGTGTAGCTTCCAAATATCTCTCACACTCCCTAATCTCTTCATCTTCGAATTCAATAGATGTAGAGTAAGTAAGACATATCTCAAGTGGTAGCTTTGGAAATTTAGCTCCATAACTCTCGTCGGCTTTGACCACATCTCAATCGCTTATTTGAAAACAAGAATGTACCTCGGAAGGGAATTCTATAGATTTAAATATGTCAAAAGTGACCTACTCCTCGCCGACCCTCAAAATGAGTTTCCCTTGCTGGACATCAATTAAAGTTCTCCCCGTCCCAAGGAAAGGTCGCCCAGTATCAAAGGGATCTCATCAACCTCCTCCATATCGAGTACAATGAAGTCGGCCGGCAAGATGAATGTGATGCCCGACTCCCACATATGGAAACACGGGAATCGTGACGTCGGGATGATGACATCACGGGTCATGCATCCCAATCATAAGTGCCAAGTGTGTACATGCAACAGTGTACAACAAAAATGCAGCGGATAAATTAAATAAATCAACTAAGTACCATAATTTTAAATACAAGACTACCAAAATAAAAGTATTACTGAAAATTATACAGTTATCCATGAAAATATTGTAAAAAGCCAAATACATAGAGAAAAGGGAAACAAATCCCATAAAAACATAATAATACCAAATACATAATTCAAAACAGGAAATAATTCCCAAACATGAGCGAGTGATCCCAAATCACTCCTCCGGCGGAGCCAAATCCTCAGGCTTAACATCTTCACCTGCATCAAAATCTGTGATACCAAAAAACGGTACTGTAGGGTGAGGAATACCACATGATATGTGAATCTTAGTAAGTAACAATCCAAATAACCCACAAAATAAAAATACAATAATGCATCCAACAAACATGTGTGCACATGACGAAACACGAATGTGATCCAAAACCCTCATTTTCTTCAAAAATGATTATTTTCTAACACACATCAACAATCCCATTTGACCCAAAATACGCATAAATAATATCCACCATTTTCCCAAAAATGGCCCAAACATAAACTAACCATTTTTTCAAAAAATGGTGCTCATAACCATTAAATCATAAACCACAATTTTTCTGGAAAATGGCCCAACATAATGATTTATTGGACACTGTAGGCAGGACTCTACCACCATCTCTGCTTACCTTCATACCTACTGCGTCCACCATAGGCGGGACTACCACCATCCCTGTTTACCACCATCCCTACAGCTCGCGCTATAGGTGGGAATCGCAAGTGGGACTACGACCATCCCTACCACGTGCACCGTAGGTGGAAATCATAGGCGGGAGTCTACCACCATCCCTATAGTTCCTTTCCACACAAGGGGTACCTATCAGAGCACCGTAGGCGGGAATCACAGGCGGGACTCTACCACTATCCCTGCTTACCACCCTCCCTACAATCTCTTTTTCCTTGCTCTCATACCGTTCAATCCATTCATTTCAAACATATCCAAAATCATCTCTCACATGAAAACTCAGTTTTCATTCACAACATCTGAGCATGCATGAAATGATGCAATAAATGCCAAGATGCCAAACAAAACATAAATGCACGCACACATAATTCAATTAAATAAACAACCCATCATCACATCCAACCGACCCCCATACTCCTCGAACTCAATATCCAGCAAAACTAACCAAACAACAGAAGATTTATTAGAGCAAAAATATATTTAAATCTCAAGAAATTCTTTGAAAAATTACTTACAGCGCAATAATATAATTTTCAAAGGATCATGGAGGTGCAAGAAGTGGCGGCATAGCCACGCAACAGTGCAAAATGGACAAGGGTCGTGGGTCTAAAAAATGCAACTTTTGAACGGCGGCAAACGAAGACTTGGGATGGCTAGGGAAGGGCTTAGAGGTGTTGGTGAGGCTAGTGGTGGTGGTTGTTGGCCGTGGGTGGCAGCGTGGGTGGTGGTTTAAGGCCAAAATACCCAAATCAGAAATGGGGATAGGGGGCTTCAACTGTAGCGGATCGGGGTTGAGGATGGATGGGTTAGGTAGCTGGGAGGCCGCCGATGCTGTGGTGAAAAGATGGTGGCCAACGGAGGCGGTGCTGGAATGCAAAGACCACGCAACTTGAAGCCATGCATGGAGGCTAACAGCGGCGAGGGAGGAGCTGAAATGGAGGGGGAAGGTCACCGACAGGAGGGGAGGTGTCGCACACAGACAGCGCATGGAGGCGCACTGGGCGGGCAAAAAAAAATGAAAGGGGGAGAGGGGAAGGGGTGTCGCGTGGGCCGGGAGGCAGGGGAGAAAAATGAAGGAAAAAGAAAGAAGAAAAGAGAAAAGTGAAAAAGAAAAAGATGAAAAAGAAAAAGGAAGGAAAAGAAAGGAGATCCAACCTTTTCATCTTCGGTGTCAAACAGATCCAATGAAAATGATTTCAAAACAGCAATTTAAATAAAACTAATTTAAACACAATGACTAAGTAAAATAAAATAATAAAATCTAACAATAAACTAATTTAAAGTAAATAAAATTTTAAATAATGAACAATAATTAATCACAATAAGAAACATTGAATTAAATTTTCTAGTTAAAATTCGTAAACTAATACCATGTAAATCATCTAAAATTTAAAATAAGAAAGCCCATAATCCTAAGAAATGCAATAATTTACTTAGTCAATATACACGTAAATACGGGGTATCAAAATGAACTTATCAACATTCACCAGTACGTCCTCAATGAATCTTCTCAGGTATTTAATAAATCTAACTGCCAACCGTAGAGAGATAGTGGTCGGCTTTGCTTCTCCAAGACCTAATTTCTTGAAAACAGAGAAATGAATTAGATTAATACTTGCCCCTAAGTCACATAAAACTTTATCAGAATATGAATTTCCTATAGTCAAGGGATTGTGAAACTCTCCAGATCTTTCAACTTAAGCGGTAACTTCTTTTGTAAAATTGCACTGCTCTCCTCAGTCAGAATTACAGTCTCATGCTCCTCCAACTTCTACTTATTTGGTAATATATCCTTCAAAAATTTTGCATATTTAGGCATTTGCTCTAAAGCTTCAATGAAAGGAATATTAATATACAATTACTTAAATATATTCAGAAATTTAGAGAACTGATTATCAATCTTATTTTTTCTTAATCTCTGGGGAAAAGGAATTGGTGGATCATAAATTGAAGGAGAATAAATTTCAGAAATAAGCTCCCTGGATTTCTTGGATTTTGCAGCCCCTTTATTCTCCTTAGTCTCCTCAACTTGCTGGTCGGTCGCATCCAGCTCTGCTTCTTTCACCTCGTACTCGGTTTCCTTTTTCTCGGACACCACATTTTCAGCAGCTTTTACATCTCGCTCGGTACTTACTGTTTGTGGCTAGTCATATGTCCTCCCACTTCTCAATGTTATGGCTTTGACATGTTCCTTCGGATTGGTCACAATATTGCTTGGTAAAGTATCTGCTGTCCTCTCGGTTAGCATGGTTAAGAGTTGACCGATCTGTGCCTCAAGATTGCATATTGAAGCCGAGTTGTTTTGGATCACCATATCAGTCTTTTGCATATACTGCATAAACATATCCTCAAGTGTCAGTTTCTTCTCTTGCTGTGGAAACTGTTAAGGTAGTCTGACCGGCACTTGGTTATTGCTCCATGAAAAGTTAGGGTGATTTCTCCATCCGGGATGGAACGTGTTTGAATAAGATTGTTTTGACGTTGGGAATTGGACACGTAATGGGCTTGTTCATAACTCGGTTGGGCAAAAGGATTCCCCGCTTGGCAATCTACACCTGAATGATTTCCTGCGCAATAATCACAAACAACATTAGTTTGAATAGCATTAATATTCATCTTACCTAGTTGTTGTGATAGATTTGCCATCTACGCCACCAATTTGGTAATCGAATCAAGTTCAAAAACTCCAGCCATCTTTCTTGGCATTACTCTCTCCGCAGACCATTGATAGTTGTTGGATGTCAATTCTTCAAGAAGTTCATATGCGGCTTCATGGGTCTTACTCATTAATGCTCCTCTTGCGGCCGCATCAACCATAGATCGATTTGTGGGTCCCAAACCATTGTAAAATGTTTGTACTTGAAGCCTGGCAGGGAGGTCATGATGTGGACACTTACGCAATAAATCATTGTATCTTTCCCATGCCTCATATAATGATTCACCCTCAAATTAGGTGAATGTAGTGATATCATTCGTTAACTTCGTTGTCTTGGCCGGAGGGAAATATTTTGCTCAGAAGTTTTGTGCCAACTCCTCCCAGGTGGTGATGATGTCGAGCGGCAAAGAGTTCAACCAAGCTTTTGCTTTTCCTAAGTGAAAAAGGCAAAAGTCTCAAACGAATTGCATCATCTGTCACTCCATTGTGTATAAAAGTATCACAAATTCTAAGAAATTTGCAATATGGATATTAGGATCCTCTTGTGATAGCCCCCCAAATTGGACGGTTTGTTGAATCATTTGAATGATGGCCAGCTTGATCTCGAAGTTATTGGCTTCTATAGATGACCGCCTTATACTAGATGTCACCCCATTGACAGAGGGCATCGTATATTCTCTTAACGCCTTGTGCTCCTGGTCGGCCAAATTAAATTTAGATGCAGAGACGTCTTTCTTCTTCTCTTTAATGATCCAACATAAGGTTCTTTCAAGCTCGAGATCAAAAAGTGTATGCTCTAAAGATTTGGATTAGACCATGCACTTCTAATTCCTAAAAAGAAAACAATCAAACTGAGATTTAATTTAAACCAATAAAATAAAATCCAAAGTAGTAAAAATCTAGCTAGTATCAATATCAATAACAAATAACTAATCCCTGGCAACGGCGCCAAAAACTTGTTGTGTTGAAAATTATCTACAAGTGTACAGAATCTTAACAAGTAGTAAAGTGTTTTTAAAGAAAATAGATGTCTAACGCACATGGATTAATTATGATATTGAATACTGAAATTTACTAAATTAATTACTATTTGTAAAACCACAATTTAAAGAATGGATTATCTAAATTAAAGTGAAGAAAATAGCATTAAAATTAAGATTCTAAAGACAATAAGAATAGATCTAGAACGTTTGATTTTATCTAACAAATCCCACACAAATTATTATTCATTGTTATAGAATTTCAATTATCCCAAGTTGATGATAAAAATCCCTTAACTATTCAAAATTTTCTCTCTAACAATAATAAAAATATCTCCAACTAATAACTCATTATCTCTATGTGAATTTAACTAATTGGAGATTCATTAGAAAATTGCAAGCATTAATAACAAGAAATAAACACTTAATTATGGAAATATTGAAAATAAAATAACTTAGAATATAAATTGTGTGTTCAATGCTAGACTACATCAAAGCTCTAGAAAATAGAATTATTTCATAATGAAACTAAAAAGAAAAACAATAAAACTAGTGTTCTTCGTTAGAGTTAGTTGAGGAAGCATGCGGCTCTCGTCTCTGCTCTCCCAGATTTGCCTCCTTGAAAGAAACTTAAGTAATAAACTCTGAACTATTGAAACCTAAAACTCAGACTTTGACTCAGACTCTCTAAAAAACTTCGACTCCCTATTCATCCCACAAGCCAGGATTAAATAGATGTCAAAAGTTCAATTGCAGAAACTTGATAAATGCGGCTACAATCTAGCCTAAAAATCAGAAAAATAGTGTTTCTAAAGATAGCTGCTAACATAAAAGAAAATTATTCCAAGAATAACATAATTATCTAAAATGGAAGATTCAGTAATAAGTGGCTTAATTTATAATGTTCGGGTGGATTTTGTGGTAAGCAACAGCTGATCTAGGTCGGTAAAGTAACTTGGAACTCGAATTTGGTAGTTAGCAGTAGATTGATCCCGGTCGGGAGGAATTATCCCACTTGGTAGATGCCATGTGCGTTGAATATAACTAGTCTCGTCGCCTACCGAGAGGAAAGACTCCCCACCTGGATGATAGAATCCTCTCGCCAACCGACCGAGCGGTAAAGATGATCACCTTTTGTCTCGTTGTTGCCCACGATGTCACTTAGGTTGGTCTTCTAAGTTGGTCGGTTAGACGAGTTGCCCAATCTAACCGCCTAGAGCCTTGTCACCAAGTCTTCTCACCTTCTGGTCGCGCCTTCTAGTCTTGAGTTTCCTTTCTTCCGAGAGGTATGCTGTCCATGAGACAAGGCTCCTCACCCAAATCTCATCGGCTCTCTTCAGATCTCGCTGCCTCTCATCTGTCTGGATCCATAATCTCTTCTTTTGTATCAAAATGCTCTCTTTTTACATTAAACCTTCTCATTCATTCAAATCTAAGAAAATAAAGAAAAATATATAGAAATAAAATAAAATTAATAGTATCGAAGGAAAACCGACACTTTTCCTAAATAGAAGAGTTACAAAAATCACATAAAAATAATACTTATCAATGAGCCACATCACTGCTCAGTTTGGGCCGATAGTAATCAGAGGAAACCAGAGCCAATGTCCTATCTCGCTCAAAATGACCCTCGCTAAGAAGTTCACTAATAATATGTTGCCTCAGTGAACAATCTGGGATGTACAACTGTAATCCACAAAATAAATAAGCATTATGCAAAAGAAAATTATTTCATTGACCATCAATTACCTCCCGAAATATCCTCCCAAACGAAGGATCTGCTGCATACATGTCACTAAAAACCTCAAATCCTACAATTATGGTGGTCATGCTGGTGAGGAGTATCGTACGACGGCTCAGGGCATTTGCTACATGGTTCAGACTTCTTGACAAGTGCCTCAATGAAAATGTGAACTCCTGCAAGTAGGCCACCCACTTAGCATGTCGCCTACTCAACTTGTGCTAGCCATTGATGTACTTCAAGGCCTCGTGATCAGTAACAAGAATGAACTCCCGCTGCACCAGGTTGTAACGCCAATGTTTCAGGGACTGAACTATAGCATAGAACACTAGGTCATAAGGGGAATAATTATTCTTCGCCTCCTGACAGCTTCTCACTGAAAAAGGCTATGACTCAAAGCACCACCAATGCCAACCCCAGATGCTTCACAATTGACTTTGAACACTTGTCAAAATCTGGAAGTGCTAAAACTGGCGCCTCTGTCATCATCTGCTTGACCAATTGAAAACTGGCCTCTGCCTCCTCAAACCACCGGAAGTCACGTCCCTTGAGGTAATCTGTAATAGGAGCAATCAAAGTGCTGAAGTTTCTTATGAACCAACGGTAGAAGGATGCCAATCCATGAAAACTCCTAAGATCGTGCAAGGTCTTAGGTTTGGCCCACCCCAAGACCGGATCTATCTTTGACTGATATGCATGAACACCATCAGTAGACACAATAAAACCAAGAAAAGTTACAGAAGTAGTAAAGAAAGAACACTTCTTTTGATTGACAAATAGGTGCTCCGTTCTTAACATATGAAAAACAGCTTGGAGATGATCAAAGTATGATGCCCATGTCGGACTATAGATGAGGATCTCGTCGAAGTAAACTATAACAAATCTCCCCATAAAAGGCCGTAGAACCTGATGCATAAATCTCATGAATGTACTGGGCGTGTTGGACAGCCTAAAAGGCATGACCATCCATTCATACAACCCCTGATGTGTCGTAAACGCCGTCTTCCACTCATCTCCAGGTCTTATTCTGATTCGGTCGTATCTGCTTTTAAGGTCAGTTTTTTAGAAGACCTTAGAACCGGATAATTGATTTAGCATGTCATCGAGGCATGGATTGGGAAACCTGTACTTCACTGTGATCCTGTTGATTGCTCGACTGTCAACACATAAACACCAGGAACCATATTTCTTCTGTACCAGCAAGGCAGGGACTGCACATGGGCTCATGCTCTCACGGATGTAACCCCTCTCCAATAACTCCACCACTTGACGCAGCAACTCTTCAGCTTCCTTGGGACTAAGGAGATACGTAGGTCGGTTTGGCAAACTCGACTCTGGGACAAGGTCAATCTGATGTTAAATATCCCTCATAGGCGGTAGTCCAGGAGGAAGATCTTCTAGCAGCAGGTCAGAAAACTCTGCTGGTAAATCTGGACTCACTTCTGCTTAACTATTCCCACAAGGCAGTAAGACATAAATCACAACTTCCCACTCAATCTCTTCTAAGAACCTGGATATAGAGAGAAGGTTAGTATTATTGGCCACTGGGATAGGACTGGTTCCTTCCCGGCGAGGTGCCAACACAATCTTCTTCCCCTTGATACTAAGGGAATATGTATTATTCTGCCCATCGTGAACAACATATCGATCATACTGCCAAGACCTGCCTAACAATACATGACAAGCATCCATAGATAGGACATCACACCGAGCATTATCAAGATATTTTTTACCGATCGAAAAAGACACTAGGCATCACCTATCTACTGTTACCTCACTACCTTTATTCAGCCACAACAATTTATATGGCTTGAGATGATGATCTGTCTTCAATTGTAATTTCTAGATAGCTTTTTCAGAAACCACGTTCTCATAACTTCCACTGTCAATGATCATCTTGCAGACTTTATCTGTAACTATGCAGGTAGTGTGGAAAATATTAGTTCTCAACCAATTATCCCTTGAATCACCCTTGGGAGTCAGTAGACTCTTGCGAACAACCAGGGTCTCATGGCCATCACCATACAATACGTCTCCATCTTCATCATCATTGTACACAGGCTTTCCAATCGCCTCAACTTCTTCTCCCACATCTTCCTCAATCAGAAGAGTTTGCCCTTTTGATTAGCAGGCTTCCTGCATTCAGTCGCTCTATGCCCCCTGTCCACCACACTTGAAACATCTAATATTAGAGTTAGAACTTGGACCCTGCAATGGCTGCTGGGTGAGACGAGGTTCTTAAAGGTAAACTGCTTGACTATTTTGATCGCCAAATACCGCGCCACAAGTTGATCTTCTGTCTCATATAGATCATTACGGGCTATCAATTGATAAAATTCTTCAATATAATCATCAACCGATCTTGTGCCCTGCCTCAACTAGTGAAGTCGCTGGAACAGAGATTAAGTATAGTCAAAGGGAAGGAAGTGACCCTTCATCTTCTCCCAATCAATAATCTTGGCCTTGCCATGCTTGTCTCGTGATCGCCTCAACTGCTCCCACCACGCAGATGCTCTACCTTTGAGTTTGATGGCAACCAGTTTCACTTTGACATGATTAGGAACCTCTTTATAGTAAAAAATCTGATCCACCTCATGCAACCAATCAATGAACCCTTCAGCCTGTAACGTACCATAAAACTCGAGTAAATCCACTCAGAAGCCGAGGTTCCCATTACGCTCCTCCCGACCATGGTGATCCCGGTATAAAGGACGTTGGTGATATGGGTTTTCAAAACTGGAATCGGAATCTTGATTTTCCATCTCACGATCGCCGAAATCCTGTGTCGTTAGACGCCGGGTTAACTCTATAACTTATATCTACAAATCTTCAATTATCACATCCTGAATGCTACAATCAAGGTGCAGGACTTCCTAGTTCAGAACTTGCCCACGACGACCGCAACCACAACCACCAACCATGAAAATTGATGAGAATCTTTCTAGGAAAGATGCTAAAGCTCTTATGCCAACTGACACCAGACATAATAGTGATTATTCTAACGACAAGTTTCAACAGATAAGTCACAGGAAAGAAGACAAGAGATTCATCCAAAAACATAGAGAAAACACCTCTGATGTTCATTCAATATTATCAATATCCAAGAATGACGAAATCAACCCACAAGTTGGGCTGTAATAGCTAAAAATCAATTGTATCAGAATTTTACCAAAAATAGCAAAATCCTAATAATCATACCAAAATTAAATATGTAATAAAAGAAGTAATCTACTAAAAATATGGCCCAAATCAAGTTCAAAATCACTTCCAAAATAGTAAATGAAATATTACCATAAAAGGTAAAAAATAACTAAAACTAGGAAATCATAGGATAAAACAGTGAAATTTGGCCTTGAAAATGACGCATACCGAGCATAGTTGGGATCCCATGACGTGCGTGCCGAAAAAAGCTTTCTGAAATTGGGTCATATGCACAATTCTAATACTCGTAGCCAAAGTTATGGCCAAAATACCAAAACTGCCCCAATCAAGGAAATATCACGATTTCCTGCCTTCTTTGCGCTGATCTGCCACCTCAAGGTATTTCAGCGCAGTCAACGTGCAGTCTGATAACTCAGCATCATCTGAATCGGATCCTCTTGCATCAAATTGTCAATAAGTATCTACTATTGAGAATTTAAGTGCTTGTGGGATAAGCTGCTTAATTAAATCAAATACCTAGTTGTACATGTGGAGAATGAAAAAGTTGTACTTGTGGTGATATGCATATGTTCTTGGGATATCAACAACGTCAACACATCAGAAAATTTCTTATAGGGTTAAATGATAACTTTTCCCACATTCACATACAATTCTTGCTAATGGATCTATTACCACCAATTACCAAAGTGTTTTCTTTAGTGATTCAAGAAGAAAAAGAGAGGGAAGTTGGGTCTCTGAATACAACTGGAATGGAGACTACAACTTTCATGAGCAGGAAAATAGAGAATCCAAGATTAACTCTTGGAAGATAGCAAAATTGAAGAGACAAGCTTTTGTGCACTCATTGTGGAATGACTAAGCACATAATGGATAAATGCTATAAACTACATGGATATCCTCCTAGTTTCAAGTAGAAGGGAAAGGTCCCATAAGAAAACCAAGTAATGGCCCAACCTGCAAATACACCCTTCAAATTTCAAGGTTCTTCATGCCTTTCTCTGATATTGTTCACTTTCTTCCTCTTCGAAAGTCTCCTAGACAACATAAAGCTCCTGGCTACTAGACATCATTTATTACATTTTCTACAATCAATATGTTGACGTTTCTCCCATCGGCTACGACACCTTCACAATCCAAAACTCACCGCTTCACTTAACTTATGTGCACCATTTCACTCAGCCAAAGACAGAACCCTTACATTCTCCTCCATTTTAAGGCTCTTGTCCACAAGGCATTGACAATTCCTCCCCCCTAATGAACCTTGCCCACAAGATGTGGGTAAAGATTCCTTAGTTTCCACAATGATTCCCATGAGTTGTCCTCAACTAATGCTCCCACCCATTTGAGAAGCACTTCAGTCATGGCATGATTCCCATTCTTCCTCAGCTTCTCTCTAGAATTAACTCTGGTTTAGGCTGGTTTTGTTGGCAGTGGGGTTATGTTCTGGCCAAGTTTCTTCTTCAAACAAGACACGTGGAAAACTGGATGTATGGCAAAAGAAGATGGCAACTACAACTTATAAGCCACTGACCCTATTCTTTCCACCACCTGAAAATGCCTATAAAATCTTGGAGCTAGCTTCATATTATGTCTCATCGACATTGTTTTTTGCTTGTAGGGTTGGAGTCAGAAAAACCCAAATCTCCAATTTTTTTTTTGTTTTGTTTTTTTTTTAAAGAGCCGAAGCCACATGTCCAATAGTGACCCCGTCCTAATTTTATTAAAAGCCCTCACTTATGGCGGAGGAATACCGTGGTAACAAAACCGACACTAGGGATTTACAGGAAAAAAAAAATGCTAAAACCATCCCTTGTATACAACCAAAATAAAAAACAACCAAACCAACATAGCTACTAAACAGGCCTATAAGAAAAAGAAAAACACAAAGCTAAACAGGCCTAGAAAGAAAATACCAGGAAAAAAAAAAAAACCCAACCAATTACATACGAATAGCCGGTAGACTCACTTTATCAATCCTGACAATGACCTTTAAAAATATCGACAGCTAGTCATAGTTATAATAATAGAATTAGAGCCCAATTCACCCTGTTGCGCTAAAAAATCTGCCGCTTGATTACCTTCCCAAAATTGATGCACTATAAAATACTGGATCCCTTCAAGAGCTAACCTAAGTTTTTCTCAATAATCCCATAAGTACCACACAGTACATCTCCCAGCACAGATCCAATCAACTACAACCTTAGAATCGCTTTCAATAATCACATTAAAAAAATTAAGCCTCTTACACAACACAATCCCCTCAATAATAGCCCTTAACTCAGCTTCATTATTGGTGCCAAGACCAAAATGAGTAGAAAAAGCCCCCCTGATATGTCTAAAATCATCTCGTATCATGCCCCCTCCCCTAGAGCTTCCCGGGTTTCCACGGCAACTCCCATCACAATTTAATTTAACCCAGCCTGCAGGAGGTTTCTTCCAAGTGACCAAGCTTTGTCTTCGTTGCCGCTGCAGAGGAAAATCAACCTGAAACACGCCCAAGAGGCGCTTATCCTATGAAGAGAGCTATCCAGAAAAATTAATCTCACCAACAATAACTCGAAGCTAGTATTTTACAGACCACCAAACCCGTATCTCACTATCCTTCACCCCCTCCATCCTAGCTTTGCACCTTCTCAACCAAAGCTGCCAGGTGATCAAACAAGGCAGTAAACCAGTAAGGATGCCTTTAACTGATGCTTTAGAAGCACAGCGGAACCACACCATAAATCTAGCCCTCCAAGTTCTCTACCTCATATAAGGAATACCCATCACGATACTGGCATTTTCCCAGATCCTTGTTGCCAATTCTCCGGAGCATAAGATGTGATCTAGCGTCTCATTAGACTTCCAAACACAACAATCACAAGCCGACGCCAACTCAACACCTCTAGATTGCACCCTTTCATCCACTGCCAGGCATCGAAAATAAGCTTTTCAGACACACACAGACGTTTTCTTAGGTAAAAGCCGATGCCAAATCCAATATTTCCATTGCATTTGATTGCCCCTCCTTCGAATCACATCCCAGGCAGTAGCAGTCGAGAAATTACCATCCTTAGATGGTTTCCACACAAAGATATCAGACCCTGTATTGCCCACCTGGGTATGT
Source organism: Pterocarya stenoptera (assembly GCA_003123785.1). NCBI lineage: Eukaryota > Viridiplantae > Streptophyta > Magnoliopsida > Fagales > Juglandaceae > Pterocarya > Pterocarya stenoptera. Next base: position 322,403 of record QEOT01007755.1, on the reverse strand, counting down.
TGTATAATTTCCATGGTTGCTCCTCCCCCACTAACTTTGCTAAAAGCCCCACATCCCAACCATTGCCAAGCCAAACTTCATTAATCTGTAACTTAGTATTAGCGATTTCCCCTACCCTCAATGATAATGGCCCCGACGCAAGCCACCTGTCATACTAGAAAGAGGCATTCCCACCTTTCACCAGCACTATTACATTTTCAGACACCTCAGGCAACACTGAGAGAATAGATTTCCACAGTGGAGATCCCCTATTGTTAGCAGCAGCTAAAGAAACATGTTTATCCTTCATATATTTAGCCCTGAAGAAATTTGTCCATAAAGAATTAGTAGATAGTATCCGAAAAGCAAATTTCATATGTAGTGCACACTGAACCTCCGTAAAATCAGGCAGACCCAGACCACCCTCCTCCGTGGGCATACATAATTTAGGCTAGGCTCTCCATTTCTTTCTCTTCAAACCATTAACACTTCCCTAGAAGAAATTGGAATGGAATTAATGAGGTTTATAGTAACCATAGGCACAACTATCACAAAAAGGAGATGAATCGGCATGCTTGCTAAAACATGTCGAAGTAATATCAACCTACCCCCTTGAGACAGGAGTTTAAACTTTCAACCTGCAACCTTATTTCTCACTTTATCCACAAGCGGCTCAAAAAATCTACATGTCAATCTCCCCGACAAAATAGGAGCACCCAAATAAGTAGTAGGAAAATTCCCTCCCCGAAAACCAGTAAGCCTCAAAATAGCACGTACCTGGGCTGATGAGATGTTTTTAGAAGGATAAAGAGCCGACTTATCTTTGTTGATCGGCTGCCCTGACCACTTTTCATAAATCCCAAAGATCTCAACGAGTCTTCTAATAGAACACTTCCCACCATTTAGGAATATTAGGATGTCATCGGCATATAATAAGTGCGAGATCAATGGAGCCCCTGCTGGATGATGAAACCTACCAATCCAACCTTCTTCAAAATTCTTCTTTAAAAGCTACGTCAAAACTTCTTCCATCACAATAAATAAATAAGGAGATAATGGATCACCTTACTGTAAACCACGAGTAGGTTGAAAAAACCCTTTAAAAGTCCCATTGATCATCACTGAGAACAAGGGGGACTTCATACACTCCCCTATTAATTGACAGAAATTAGAAGAGAATCCAAACGCTTTAAGAAGCACCAAAAAAAAACCCCAATCCACATGGTCATAGGCTTTGGCCATATCAATTTTCAGCATCACATTACCACCCAAACTTTTCTTATTCAAGGAATGAACCATTTCCTATGCAAGTGTAATATTTTCAAAAATACTTCTACCGGCACAAAGGCACCATGTTCATGGGAAACCAGCATATTTAAAAACCGATTCAAATGTTTGACAATGATTTTCGAAAAAATCTTGTAAGCCACCGAGCATAAACTAATAGGACGAAATTTATCAAAACTCACAGAATCTTGCACCTTCGGGATAAGGATTATGAAAGAGGAAGAAAAAAACCTGGGAAGCGGCACCCCAAGGACAAATTCTTGCGCCGCCTCAATCACATCCTGTTTAATAATATCCCAGCAAGTGATAAAGAAAGTCGAACCAAACCCATCCCGACCTGGACTACTTTGTTTAGGAATGGAAAACATTGCCTCTTTGACCTCCTCCTCAGTGGGTGCATTACACAGCAACTCATTATCAAGCAGTGAAATGATTGGATCAATGAGCGACGATAACTCTGAAAATTCCACTCCCGTATCCTCAGTAAGAAAATCCTGAAAATAATCGGCAGCTCCTTGGTGAACAGCCTCTGCATTATCCAACACATGCCCATCCGACAGCACCATACGAGAGATAAAACCAGACTTGCGGCGTTGGTTGATCGCTGCGTGATAGAACCTCGTATTCTGGTCTCCTTCTATCATCCAGGACTTCTTGGCAATCTGACTAAGCCGTGTTGCCTCTCTATGCTCCCACATCTATAGCTCAATTTTGGTCACCAATAAATCTGCTTCAACCTCCTGTGAATACCCCAGCTGAAACTGATGCTCAAGATTATCCAAGCATGTCTCTAGCTCCTTCATGATAACCTCAACCCGGCCAAAGACATTTTTGTTCCAAGTACGTAGGGCCACTTTAGTTTGTTTAAGACGGTAAGCCAGTGTCATCAACCCAGTAGCTGGTGCAGGTCTCTTCCAAACCTCTTCAACACAAGCCAAAAAACTATCATGCGAGCACCACATATTCTGAAACTGAAAAAGGGAGGGGCCATAAGCCATGTGTTGCCTGTCAAACTGAACAATCATCGGACAATGATCCGATGTTTTCCTTCTTAAATACACAAGATGCGTAGACACAAAATTTGAGGAAAAAGCATTGTTTACAACCACTCGATGTTTAGCCCAGCTTCTTGAACTCCCTTCGTGCCCATTACACCACGACATGTGGTTCCCTCTGCTAGCAAGATCAACGAGACCACACTAGTCAAGAAAATCGTTAAAATCTACCATAGAAACCATTGGTCTAGGATTGCCTCCAATGCGTTCTGAATCATAACGAATGGAGTTAAAATCCCCCATCACAACCCACGGATGATCCACCACTTGCAGCTTTTCCAACTCCTGCCAGAGAGCTCTTCTTTCAATATAAGAACACTTAGCGTAGACAAAAGATACTAGAATTCTTTTATTATCCATCTCAAACCAGCCGGTAATCATTTTATTCGAACTCCATAAAATCTCAAAATCATTATGATCCTTCCAGAAAATCCATAGCTTTCCCCCCTTAACCTCATTGGAACAATGATGAGTAAAGTTAAGAAAGTTGCCAAGATAAGACATCCGATCTTCTCCAACAAAAGGCTTAGAAATCGCAACCAAAGACGCATTGTTCTTAGAAATTAAACTTTTCAGTCTTGCTCGAGACCTGCCTAACCCACACACATTCCAGAAAAAAATATTCTTAATCATAGATTAAATTTTTGAGTTCAGGTATGAACCCGTAAAGACTTACGAACTGTCTTACATAAATTTTCTCTTGATATATCTGAAGGTTGATTGGGCTTCACATCCGAAACATAGCCTTTTTCGTTCCCCAACAATGACGTACATTCCCCTTCCTCTCTATCAGAAATAGAGCCCTGCCTGCCCTCAACTTCGTGATCCTCCTCAGCCTAAACTGAAGCATCTAAAATAGGAACTCTATTCTCTATAGGTAATGTTGGCGACATCATGGCCACATTCTGCAAAGCCAAAATTGTTTTGGACGTGCTAGGATCAACATCACACCAGACTTCCTCACAATCCTCCTCACTACTCTGATATTTCTCTTCCACATCATCAAACAAAGCGGCCCTTCACAATTTCCTGAATAGATCCTTCCTTATTTTTTCTTTGCGTTGAACCTCCTTGATTATTTTCCTACAGTAAACCTCACGTATTATTATCCAGCAATGATCCACCCTTATTATTTTCCGGCATTAATCCTCCCATATTATTTTCCAGTGTTAATCCTCCTTCCTCAAACACCGTTGTATTCTGGCCATCATTAGTAGGCTTCAAAACTGCCTCTCCCACAGTCTTTTGAGTATATCCCTCGTCATTGTTCTGAACCGAGACCACAGGAATGGCCTGTGAGTCATCCCCCCCATGTTTCATTTTCAGCTGCCACGTCTTTTTCCTTTTTGCTTGAGATCTGCCTTTCGCCCCTCACCAACCTTGCAAACAACTGAAGTGTGTCCCTGCCGAAAACACTTTGTGCAATAGAATCCTATTCGTTCATACCGAGCCTCTTGCCAAATACGCTTTGTGGAAGAGAAAATTATAGGGAAACCCTACATCTACTCCATAGATAAATCCACTTCAACACATATTCTTGCTCCCGAGGCCCTAGTCCGATTAAGAGTGGCATTATTTGTTCCAAGGAAAGGGCCAAAATGAGTGGCAAGGATTTGCAAGCAATCCTTCCTATATAGATGCATTAGCAGCCCTGGTAAATAAATCCATTGAGGAGCCAATGGAGATTCCTTACACAAGTCAAAGTCTGTTGTCCACTTGAACAGCCGAAAAACATACCCCTCCAGCCGAAAAACATACCCCATCCATGCACAAAATCACGTTCATTCTTCATCTAAATAAGTACATGAAAATCATCCATAAAGCTAATTGTGGGAATCTCCACCAAACCCCACGTCTTCACAACTGCCAGACGAATATTATCTATAGAAGGTCTAACACGCATAAACTTCATGACCAATGCAAACTGGAAATCCTCTGCCGCCTTCACCATCTCAGGTTCTATGAAAATAAATCCCAACTCACCATTAATATCCACAGGATAACGCATAGAACCCAGAAGAATCATTCTGTTTGGTCACCGCCTGAGCATAAGATGAATTATTCAGAACACCAGAACCTGGTGGCCCCGCCGACGGCGCTGCCATCAGAGGGGCAACTGGCGCCGACATGGCCAACCCTAAGAGTACAATTCAAAAAAATCGATACCCAAAAAGGAATCCCGTAGGAAGCGGAATTTTCAAAAAAGAATAAATCAAATCGCCTCAGAATCGCTCAAAAACGCTCCCCTTGACTTTGAAAATCAACAGTGGAATTTTTACCCAATCTCCAATTTTCAAAACTTCTTTCAGTTCTCCTTTTATCAGCATAAAACTTCATCCTATGCTGAGCTTTGTGCATATTCTCCTTCAGTAATGACAATATTTTTTCTCTTGATCTCAGTTGCTAATCAACAACATCATTGTTGGAATTGCTTGTGACATAGGATAGCAACCTCGGTGGGGGATATCCATAAGGGCCTCAAAGTGAGTAAAGCCTATAGAGGAGTGTGTTGTAGTGTTATAAAACCACTCAACCATGGGCAGCCACAAGTTCCACTCTTTTGGCTTCTGACCAGTGTAGCACCTCAAATAAGTTTCCAAACACTTGTTCAAAGGTTATGTCTGGCCATCAGATTGAGAATGGTAAGCTGAACTAAAGTCCAATGAAGTGCCTTGGAAATGAAATAATTACTTCCAAAAAGAGCTAGTGAAAATTGGGTCTCTATCCGAGACAATGGATTTAAGCAATCCATTAAACTTAAAAACTCCATAAAAGAAAACATGTGCAACCTTGCTAGTTGTGTAGGGATGTGAGAGTGAAAAAATGCTCAAATTTAGCCACCTGTCTAGCACAGTAGAGACTATAGACTACCCATTTGAAAGAGGCAAATCTTCAACAAAATCTATAGAGATATCTAACCATGGAGAATCAGGGATAGACAATGGTTGTAACAACCCAGGATACTGCATAGTCTCATGTTTATTGATTTGACAAACCTCCTATTCCCTAACCAACTTCCAGATGTCCTTGTGCATCCCTTCCCAATAAAAATTCATCTTAGCCTTCTGCAGGATTTTATGGTAGCCCGCATGACCTGCCTGTGGGTTATGATGAATGAACTGCAAAATTTTGACTTGAAATGATGAAGAAGGAATCACCACCAACCTTCCCTTCCTCAGCAGTAACCTTTGATGCAGAGAATAATGCTCAGGACCCTCTTGTCCTTGCTGCAGCTTAGATATGATTTCTGATACTCTCGGACATGAAGAATAAGTGTCCTTAAGTTACTCTATCCACAAAGGAGTGGGAAAAGAAATTAAGGCAATAATTATTGTCTCCTCCTCATTTCTCTTTGAAAGGGCATCTACCACCACATTCTCCTTGCCCTTTTTATAATCAATTGTAAACTCATACGCAATTAGTTTGGATATCCACCTGTGTTGAGCTTCAGTCCCAAGCTTTTGTTCAAGAAGAAACTTTAAGGCCTGTTGATCATTTTTTACCTTGAAAGTATGCCCCAATGAGTATGGTCTCCATCTACTCACTGCAAAGACAAGAGCTAATAGCTCTTCTTCATATGTAGACAGCAATAAGGACTTTCCCTTCAAGGCCTTGCTATAAAATACAATAGGCTGACCTTTTTGCATAAGCACAGCCCCCAACTCAATTCCTGAAGCATCACATTTAATGGTAAATACTTTAGAAAATTCTGGTAATCTTAAAACAGGAGGATGACTCAGCTTTCTTCAACTGCTCAAATGTTGTGGCAGTTGCTTCATTCCAATGGAAGGAATTTTTCTTCAATAAAACAGTCAATGGGGCTGCTATAGAACCATAATCCTTTATGAATTTTCTATAGTAACTTGTGAGACCCAAAAATCCATTCAAAGACTTCACAGTTTTGGGTACAGGCCACTCCACCATAGCTATTATTTTTTAGGGATTTGCCTGCACCCCTTTGTCTGATATAATGTGGCCTAAGTATTCAATTTTAGCAGCGCCAAACTTACATTCCGACATTTTAGCATACAAGGTATGCTGCTTCAATATCTCCAACGTAGATTTCCAGTGCAAGACAAGGTCAGCAACATTTTTACTATACACAAGTATATCATCAAAGAAAACTAACACAAATTTCCTTAAAAAGGGTTTGAAGATGTCATTCATTAACCCTTCGAAAGTGGCTAGTGCATTTGTAAAGCCAAAAGGCATGACCAAGAACTCAGAGTGGGTCTTATGAGTTATAAAGGCTATCTTTTGGATATCTTCTTCTCTAACTTGAATTTGGTGGTAACCTGCTCTTAAATCCAGTTTAGAAAACACTTTGGCTTCAAAAAGTTCATCAAGCAGCTCATCAATGATAAGTATGGAAAACTTGTCTTTAATGGTCTCTTGATTAAGGGCGGTAGTCAATGCACATCCTCCAAGTGCTATTAACTTTCTAGACTAACAAAACAGGTGAAGAGAAAGGACTTTGGTTGGGTCTCACCACCCCAAATGCCAGCAAGTCTTGAACTATTTTCTCTATTTCTGACTTCTGGTAGTGAGGGTACCTGTATGGCCTTACTGATGCAGTAGTTGTCCTTTCTTTTAGATTAATAGGGTGATCAAATTAACCCAATAGGTTATGCAAACACATCCTTATACTGGCCAAAAAGTCAGTAAGAAACCCAGAGGAGTTCTCACTTCTTGATATAAAAGTCAGTAAAAACAGAGAATTAGCATTCAATAAAATTCCAATAAAGTCAAAGAAGATATTTATTCATACACCGTTGATATAAAAGTGCTATTAATGGTGAGACATTGCCCTTGTACGTCTTATGAAGTTCATAGTAATGATCCTAAGAACCTTCTTACAACCAATCAAAATTCCAATATGCTTGTGCAACGAAAATAACATAAATATATATATATATAAGATCTTTAAAAAAATAATGATAAAACAAAGATATAATATTTTAGATTTAGTTAATATAAAAGGAATTTTGTAATTTCATACACTACAATTAGATCAATTTTATATAAATATATATATTTTTAAATTTATTGTACCAGAGTAAATCATTTCCTTCAACTAAACAATTTCTTTTTAGAATAATGCTAGTTGTGCCCAAGATCCCTACCCACAATGGGTCCCATTAAAGAAATATTTTTTTAATAATGTTGTAAATTTTTTTTTTAAATATTTAAGGGTATAAGAAAAATGAATGAAAAAAAAAAAAAGTTCAAATAACCCTATAAGCGGGAGAACTAATTAAAAAGCCATCAGCAGCCGGCTCATTGTATGCCGGGTCAGGAACCTTCATAGACCGACAATGACAGGGTTGGGGAAAGAGTAAATTCACACTAGAAGAGCTCCATACTCTCATACTCTCTTTGTATTCTATATTAAGAGCTCTCGCGTCACAACTCACAAGGGTTACTACTTAACTAACAGTCTAACATTGGAATTTGGGTACTGACTTGGTCCGGAATTGACATCATGAGTATACCAATTCCTGCCGCCCTCTCGTCTGTAGCCTTTGTTTGGGACTTCGCTGAAATGGAAAGAAAACAAAAACAACGTTATTATCTTTAGTATTATTTCTCTTTTTAAATCAATTTTTTTTCTTTTTAATTAGAAGATAAGAAGCGCAGATCAAAGCTCAGACGTGTTCACGACACGAGAAAGGGAACAGGGCACAAATAATAACGTTACTTGAGCAGAGTGAGAGATAGATGTCAGAAATGGAGAAAATAGAGCATGCGACTGTCGCCACAAATGGCATAAACATGCACGTGGCATCGATAGGGACAGGCCCGGTGGTGCTCTTCCTCCATGGCTTCCCTGAGCTTTGGTACTCGTGGCGACACCAGCTTCTCTACCTCTCCTCCCTCGGCTACCGCTGCATCGCCCCCGACCTTCGCGGCTATGGTGAAACCGATGCCCCGCCCTCCCCTGCCTCTTACACAGCTTTCCACATCGTCGGAGACCTCGTCGCCCTTCTTGACCAGATGGGTATCGAGCAGGTCTTCTTGGTCGGCCATGACTGGGGAGCTATGATGGCCTGGTACTTCTGTTGGTTCAGGCCGGATCGAATCAAAGCTGTGATCAGCCTGAGCGTGCCATTTTTTCCCAGGAACCCGGCGTCAAATTTTGTGGATGGCTTCAGGGCTTTGTTTGGTGATGATTATTATTATTGCAGGTTTCAGGTAAATTATCATTTAACTCCATTTTTTGGGTAAATTTCGCGCGTCTCTTTGATTCACTTTGACAATGGTCAACGTCGATCAGAGTTTATTGGATGAGTCGAGGGTTTCCTTTCTCCTGGAAACTTCAATATCATATTATCATATTAGAATACTAAAAAGGATGGGATCAAACTCCAATCGCAGATAAGAATCGAAAAATACAACAAATAGTACTTTAGATCGCCGTAATACAACAAACCCGAAAATTGTGGCATGAGATTAATTAAATTGTGTTGCAGAAACATGGAGAAGCTGAAGAAGATTTTGCTTGTGTCGATACCGCAATACTAATGAAGAAGATCTTTTCTATTGGTCCAAATCCTCTGATCATACCTAAAGAAGTGGGATTCAGAGGATTACCAACTCCAGATGCATTGCCTTCTTGGTTGTCAGAAGAAGATATTAATTATTATGCCACCAAGTTTAAGCAGACAGGTTTCACCGGAGGATTGAACTATTATAGAGCTAGCCACCTGTAAGTTTCACTGGAGGATTGAACTATTATTCACAAATTTCAAGAAACCAACTTTGTGTCTTTATAAATATATTCATAGAGTACACATACATATAAAGTTATATATACGAGTTTATAGGAGTTGAGTTTGTCTAAATTTTTCCTGAACTTAGTTTGTATAATGGCTTCTAATTGCTAGCTGGGGCTGTAAAGTTTTACTAAAAATATAGCTCCATCAGAGAATATTCTACTTACTAGGGACCATAAACTTGTCTCAAATGGCAGAAATTGGGAGCTCACAGCGCCATGGACTGGATTACAAATCAAAGTGCCAGCCAAGTTCATAGTAGGAGACCAGGATATCGTCTACAATATCCCAGGTGTCAAGGACTATATAAGCGGCGGCGGATTCAAGAAAGATGTGCCATGTTTGGAAGACGTAGTTGTGATGGAAGGAGTATTTCATTTCATCAATCAAGAAAAGGCAGATGAGATTAGCGCACACATATATGAATTTATCAACAAGTTCTGAGTGTGCGAGAAAGTGTTTTCAGGTCGAGGACTCTGAGCTGGGTGTTTACCGTTTAGTTCCCATGTGTAGTGCCCGGCCCATATATGGATGGAGCCAACGAATTAAATAAGCATGTATGTTGATTTTGTGTACTGAACAAATCAACGATATTGGCCTTTTCGAATGATGAATGATTTCATGTATTGGAAGGACCAAAAGACTAGTTAACAAAACGTAAAAGCATATATAATACAACTTCATTAGAAATGGGGGCATCTCGGAATATTATCTAAATAATAAATAGTTAGCAGACTTATCTCGGAAACATGATATTGGCCCTTCCAAAAATTTCAATTAGATTCGATAAACCAAATATTGTATTTACGTTAGCTCTATTTAATATGAAATATTGAAATTTTTTCTTATATTTAGGAATTAATTGTGTGTGTCGTATAACTTTCTGCCTTCATCCATCGTTTTGGAATTGGTCAATGCATAATAGAAGTCATATCTCCTTATAAACAAAAATATTTAAAAAATTTATTAATACAAAAGAAATATTAACTATATGTATTAACAGATAACAACTCAGATCACAATATAATGTGATTACATAATAAAGAAAGAAAATCAATTATTATGGCCATATACATAACAGATCAAAAGATCATTGTGTCCATTAGGATCCATCCTATTAAGATTATCAAAATAAGTTAGATGATCTTCTGGATCCTTGTGGTCAACAAAATTCATTTTGACCATTTTTTCTTTTTTCCTTCATAAATGCTTGATATAGATCTATAAAATGTTTAGATGTACGACAGGTACATGACCAATGTCCTCTTCATACCACATCAGTGACATTTATCTTCATATTTCTTTATAGGTTTATTCTGCAAGCCTTTGTTTTCATCTTCACTACAAAAAACTAAGAATTGGTAGTGTTTATATTATCGACGGTTGTTTATGTGCCGGTAAAAATGTATTATTGCCCGCGCTTAATTTTTACGCTAGTAAATAATTGAATTTTCCGGTTTTATATTATTACGCCGGTAATAATATATAGCTTTGGTGGCGTTTAAAAAAAGGCCGAAAATATATATTTAAAAGTGTTAAAAAAATACATGTAAAAAAAAAAAACACATGAAAATAACTAGCGAGAACTAGAAAAATGATACTCTCACCACTGATTCCATGATCATTTTGTCTGGTCGTTTGCATTCAAAACCTACTTTAACTCATCTTAACTCATCTTATCTTATCATTATAATGTTTTTAAATTCTCACATAAAATATAATAAACAATTTAACTTTTTCAAATCTCAAAGCAATAATAATATTAAAAATTAATATTCTAATAATATTTTATTTTACTATTTCCAAACCATCTCGACTCATCTCTAAATCCAAACAACTCATATTATAAACAAATAAATAAATAAATACATTTTATTGAATTTCATCAACAAATATATAAATACATTTTTTTGTCTCACATCGTCTAGTCTTTCTATACTCACTTCCTCCTCTCTTTCTTCATTAGTACTATTATATCGTTCTATTTTATTCCCTCATTTTAATTGTTTATATATTTTATTTTATTTTTAATTTTTTTCTTTTATTTACTAATTAAGAAATTAATTATTAATATATTAAAATTAAAAAAATTAAAAAAAAAAGAATTTTGCCTAAGAGTACGCCCAGCGATCACTTCTGGGTATCACCTTAGCAGCACTCTTCTTTCTCTATCTTCTTTCCCATTCTTCTTTATTTTCCTTTGTACTTGTTCTCTCTTAAGCTTCTTTTTTCTCATTCTTTCATTTTTCACTCTCTTTGGACTCATCAACCTCCTTTTATTACTAGGTTTTATTTTTTTTTTCTTCTCTTTTCTTTATATTTTCCTATTTTTCAATAGTAGTTTATTTTATTTTTCCATGAAGAGTGAGAGAGAGGATTGCAAAAAGAAAATGAGCCCGCAAGACCCCATCACTAAGAACAGTGCATCTCTTCCACTGCAAACCACCGCTAGTCGACCATTCTAAGGAACCTCAACTCCTGCTAGAGTTCTGACCTCTGACTCTAGAACTCCGATAAGAGTCGGAGTCCACTCCTAATCGAATTTAGAGCCCAGCCTTAATGGGGGCATATCCTAATATCTAAAATAATAAATAGTTTGCAGACTTATCTCTGTAACATGATATTGGCTCCACTGAAACTTTCAATTAGGTTCAATGAATCAAATATTGTATTGATGTTGGCCATATTTAATATTATATCTTGAAAATATTTTTATCTTTAAATTGTGTGTGCTGTACAACTGTCTGCTAGATATAGATCTTCACCAATCATATCGTAATTGGACAATGCATCAATAGAAACCATATCTCCTAATAAACATAAATATGTATAAAATTTTATTAATGTAAAAGAAAGTTTATCAAGATATATTAAAAGATAAAAACTCAACATAATGTGATTATATAATAAAGAAACAAAATTAATTGTTATGGTCATATGCATCATTGATCAAAAGATCATTGTCTCCGTTAGATCTACAATGAAATCAGAAATATCAAGATGATTTAGATCCATCTTATTAGGATGATCAAAATAAGTTAGATGATCTTCTGGATCCTTTCAGTCGGCAAAATTCATTTCGACCATTTTTTCTTTGTCCTTCATAAATGCTTAATATCAGTCCACCAAATGTTTAGATGGATGATATATACGTGACCAAATGCCATACCATACCAATGATATTTATCTTCATATTTCTTTATAAATTTATCCTACAACCCTTTATTTTCATCTTATTTTATTGCAGTATGGTTCCACTTCTGGTAGAATGTAGTGTTTCTCTTTGAAAATCTTTGACTGCGCTCCCCTTGATATCGATAGTTTTTTCTACCATGCCCACACCCACAACCACGATTTCCTTTATTGTAATGAAATGAGATTCCATTCGGTTTAGGGAATGGAGTAGAACCAGTTAGATGAGACTAGTGAGGTTTCATTAATAACTCATTGTTTAGTTCAATCACTAGTAAACAATATATTAGTTCAGAATGCGTAGTGAACTTTCGCACTCAATATTGCTGTTGCAATAGCATATTTGATGCATGAAATTGTTATATATTTCATTTCAAACATATTCTCATTAGTAGCATTTTCTTTACACAATTTTAATAGTGAACTTATTTTATTTTTTTTGAACAAAAGTGTAGAGCTTTATTCACTAATAATCTTACAACTTCATGCACATCCAATCATAATGAGCTTTGGGAGGATCATGATCTTCTGGAAAATGTATCTCTCCCATAAACGATTACATATAATTAATGGATCTTTAATTTTGAGGTACTTAGTTTTTAGTTTTTCATATTGATGGTGGCAAAAAAAATCTTTGCTTTAGCATGATCCTAGAGGGATGCTTCATGTCCTTCCTTAATAGTATTTCCAAGATTTATTCCTCAAGATGAATCTCATCATCAACGGTCCATGATAAATAATTGTTACCAGAAACATCGAGAGGAACAAATTTGGGTTTTATAAGATTTGACATGATTTATATAACAAATATAATAAGTATTGAATGAAGAAAGAAATATTTAAAATCAAACTAACATATAAAAGACAAGAATATTCATCATATTGATATCATAACATTATACTCTATACATAAATCATATCAAGAGTTTATAAAATTTATATTCCAATAAGTGGATATCAATATTTATAGAAGAGAAACTTACAATGGTCGAGAGCTGTTTCGAAAGTATCTTACCAAAGATCAAAAGCACATCATGGTTGGCTAAAGTCTGGTGCTGATAACATATTGCGAAATTAAAGAGAAGTAGCTAGAGAATAGAAAGATTGCAATATAAACTTAGCTATTCAGGTGCTCATTATCATTCACTTCTAGCTTAATTCTTGTGTTATACAAATGATCCTCAAGGCACCCATCTTTTATAGGCATTGTAGGATACGAAATATGAAAGAGTCATATATGAATTAATCAGATACATTAATAAATTTAAGAATTCCAAAATTTTATACATAAATGGGCTAGGATTCTAAGAGATGGAATCTAAATGATCATCCAGCAAGCTCATATATACATTTGTAACAATTCTCGGTTTTTGGTCTAGAGTCTAATTTGATTATACCTAAAGATCATGTAGGATTTAGTGGATTGCCAACTCCAAATACCTTGCCCTCAGGAGGTTCTGAAGAAAGTATTCATTATTATGCCACAAAATTTAAGTACATAGGTTTTACCAGGCGAGTACTGAATCGAACTATGATCGAGCTAGCGACTTGTAAGTTGCAACCATATTTTTGTTGCTTCTCTTTTAAGTACTATCGGGCAAGATTTGCCAAGTCAGTTTTTTTTTTCTTCTTTTTTTTTTAAGAAGAGGACGATATCCCAATTTTATTGATTGTCATCGCTTATGGCGGAGGAATACCGTGGTAACAAGCCAAACACTTGGGATTTACAAGTATTCAATAAAACCATCCCAGGCATCAAAATCATATCAATAAAAATCCTATACAGTAAACTAAACAAATAAACCAATAACCAATCTAAACATGCCTATTTTAAATCAAAACTTGCAAAACCAAAATACCAACAAAACAAACAAAAGACCAAAGAAAATTAAGTTCTAAGACTAGGGAGACCAATCATGTCCAGCCGAACAATACCTCGCAACTATCTTTGTAGAACTCCTCCTTCCGCATATCTGCATGTCAAGCCAGCTTCTCCTTGTCGAGTGACTTAGTAAAAAATGAGCAGCACAAAGGCTATCCCAAGTGTTGGAGGGTGTCGCATAATAATAAAGAATAAAGTTCCTAGATCGTCTCCTTATGGAAAGTGCTTAAAATCAAACTCATGTAAAATCATGAAAATATTTACAAAGAAAAAATAAAAATAAAAGTAATGATATATACAACAAATGGAAGAGTGCAACATAAATGAAAAATTATTGGTTGTGAATAGATTCATTTTGTTGGATTTGAGTGTAGCAATGAAGAGTAAGAAATTTAGATGTCAAATGATATGAGCTCGTGAAAATGGAATCTCTTGAACCCACAATCAATTTGAAAAATCACCCAAGAAAGCCAATGGAAAATTTAGACCCGTTGAGAAACTCGTTTCAAGAACCTAGATTATATGAAAATCTAGACCCGTTGAAAAATATGTCTCAAAAACCTCAATTATAAGGAAGAACGACACAAAGGTTGTAATTTGTCTTTGATAAGTTCAAAAGTTCATTCAAGAACAAGATGAGATAAACTCAACTCATAATGAATAAATTAATCAAATTTCATAAACTAATAAAATGAGAATACAAAGAGTCTTTAAACCAAATCCTAATTAAAACCCTAGCCAAAATATATCCCCATCTTCCAAAAATACCTCTAAGTGAATAGTGCCGCGGCTACAATACTCAACTATAGTAACTTACATATCTCAATCCACCAAAATCCTAGGTTAACATAAAATCCTTTCCCAAAATACCCTTGAGCAAAATACAAGGCCTTCTTAAAAGAAACCCTAGCTGCAAATTAAAATAATTCCTAAACTACCCTTAAAAACTTCTCTTAAAACCCTAGTTCTTAAAACATAAAACATATGTCGGCTAAACATCCTTAAGCCCTATTATTCTAGACTAATTCTTATAACTAATAAAATAAACCCTTTTAATAAATTAAACAAGCTCCAAACAATAACTCTAACCCATATCTTCCATAGCTTGTATCAAGTGGATCAAAACTGGATCTTCTTCTCCGAAGCTCATCTTGAGTGTTGGAGTCTTACTAGTTTCATCTCAAGTGGATTGCACCAATCCTTATATTGGCTCATTGATCTTCTTGGCTCTTGACCTTGTAATTGGTCCATCTAGAACTTGCAAATGATCTTTAAGACTATATCCATCTTGGTGCCCATCATTCCCCCTCTCCTCAAAAGGATTCGACCTCAAATCTCCACCTTCCTCAAATGAAGAACGGTCAGAAACATTGAAAGTAGTAAAAACATGACACTCATCTAGAAAATCCACTTGATATGCATTATCGTTAATTTTCTCAAGAATTTGAAAAGATCCATCCAAACTACTCTTGTCATCAACAAGCAAAAACATCAAAGTTAAAGGAGTAAGTGAATTAAAACTATAAACAATTTTAAAAGGAGAATAAAAAATAGTAGTATGCAAGGTTTTATTATATGCACACTCTAATAAAGGCAAATGATACTCTCGCAAATGTCCATGTAACAATTCAATAAATGACAAATGATACTCTCACAAACGTTCATGAAATACATCTAAAGTTTTCCTTACACTAAAATGACCACTCCAATTATATGCAAACTCAATTAATGGTAAGCAATACTCCCACAAATGTTCATGCAACATGTCAATGAATAGCAAATGGACTCCACAAACATCATGCAACATGTCTAAAGTCTTCCTTGAACCAAAGTTACCCAACAAACCACCAAGTCTATCACACACAAGCAACTTACACATAAAACTAGTAGGCACACAAAGTCTATTCTATCTAAACAAGTACCAATCTAGTTTTAGAACTTACCAAACAATGCTTTCTCACATGTTCCATACACAATAGCAAAGTCATCGTCATTAGGATGCAATTTCTTATCATATTCAAATCTCAATAACTTTGCATTTAAAATAAAGATAAAGACATGCATTCTTGCTAATGCATTAACTACAAAATTTTCCTCACCATGTGTGTATTTCATTACACGAGGGAAAGTCTCAATATAGTCCTCCCCCTTAGCATGCATTCTAGTCAACAACTTACCTTGTCTCTTCAAGTGTATCAATGACTCATGTTCATCAAAGAAAGGTTGGGTAGGAATTGTCGCACCTGACACAAAATCAATATAGTGCTCTATCTCCCTAATAGGTGGAAATCTACTAAACACACTACTAGAAAACAAGACCTCATATCCCTGCAACAAAGAGACAACAACACTAGGCAAAGATACATCAAGTTCGTTAGTATTAAGACTCGCTTTAGCATAAAAACTCACTTTTCTCTTTGTTTTTCTCTCACTTTATTCACTTTCCCTTTTCTTTCCACTCTCTTTTTCTTTTTTACTCTCTTTTTCCCTTTCACTCACTTTTTTCTTTTCACTCTTGTTTTTTCTGTCACTTTTTCTTTTCTGTAACTCTCTTTTTCTTCATCTTTTTTTGAAATCTTGATTTCACAATTGTTTTTCAACTCATTCTCTTTTTTTCTTGAGGTCTCAGCCTCACTTTTGTCTTTTTTCTCTCTCTCCTTTTTGGCCTCACTATTTCGTTTTGTTTTTTTAATCTCACCTTCACTCTTGTTTTTTTGCTCAATCTCACTTTCACTCTTGCTTTTTAGCTCAATCTCTACTTTTTCTTTTTTGATCACTCTCACTTTCACTCTTTCCTTTTTTATCACTCTCAATTTCACTCTTTCTTTTTTGAACAACCTCACTTTTCAGTTTCAGTTGGTCCCCATGGACTTGTGTTGGAGTTAAAGGAGCAAATTTGATTATTTTTCCATCATTTTTAAAACTGTACATGTTCCTTAACCCATCATGGATCACATTCCTATCATACTGCCATGGCTTCCCCAACAAAATATGGCAAGCATGCATAGGAACTATAACACAAAGCACCACATCCTGGTATTTCCCAATTGAAAAAGAAACTAACACTTGCTTATTTACCCAAACCTCCCAACAATCACTCAACCACTGCAACTTGTATGGTCTAGGATGTTTCAAGGTAAGTAAATTCAATTTCTCAACTAAAGTAGTGCTAGCCAAATTAATACAACTCGTCCCATCAATGATCATACTACATACCTTGGTGTTAATGTGGCATCTACTATGAAAAATGTTCTCGCTCTGCTGTTCTCTATCATTCATCTTGATTTGTATATTGAAAGCATGCCTAGCAACAAGAAACTAACAATACTCTTCATTTTTACACTTATGTTCAATATTAGGTTTATGCCTCCTCCTATCTCTCTCACCTTGCAGTTTTCTACACACTGCATCTTGTTGATTCATCATATCCCTCACTTCACCCAACACAAAGTTCAACTGCTCAAATTGTTGTTACATGGCTTGCAACACAAAGGATGAGTTATCTGCCATCCTCTTTGGTGATAAGTCACTCCTATGAGACATCGTAATGTGTTATACAAAAAAAATGTTAGTAAAAAATCTCACACACTCTCTTACGTGTTTACATTCGAATAATGGAACTCCACTCGTATTTCACTCTTAATTGATTTTTTTCCTATAATAGTCTCACACTCTCTTTTTCTCCCATGTCACTTCTTCTCCTCTTCTTTCTATCGCCTGGTGAGTTTGTATTCTTCCAGTATGGACACCAATCGTACCCCGTCATAAAGAAAATATATATGTATTTTTTTTTTTTTCTTCTTCCCAGGCTAGAGTTTTATGTATCAGATTCTTAACCATCGCTGGAATTTTGTTTACAGCAACTCGAGCTCGTTCTGCACGTTTAAGATTAATGTAAGCACCTCTCCCTGCATTGTAACGGTTCTCATCTTGATTATAGTCCTCAAGCCAATTTGCCTCTTACGGGCAGAAAGCCATCGATCTATCCTACCCATTATTTCTTTCCGGCTTAAAGCTTCCTGTTTTGTTCTGGCGATCTGTGCTTCAATATTTGCTAGAAGTTCAGAAGGATCCACAGGACCAGAATCTATCAGTGCACTCAATTTCTCAGCAGCCGTTCTTGTATCCGGTTCTATATGTATCATTCTACATATTTCCTCCAACTCTAATCTCTTTTTCATGACAAGTTCCTTCATCCTGCTTGCTTTCAGTTTACTGAGCCTCTGCACTTCCGCTGATGCCAGTTCAATTATCTCTGTTGAGAGAACACCAGGTTCTGTAATTTCTGTCTCCGATGATCAAAGAATGGAAGTAATGCTTGAAAAGTTATTCTTCTCTTCCTTTGGTGAGTCCATCAAGTTCCAAAGTTCAAGCAATGATGCAANGAATCCTTGAAAAGTTATTCTTCTCTTCCTTTGGTGAGTCCATCAAGTTCCAAAGTTCAAGCAATGATGCAACAATATCTTTCAGCTTCAGCATTCGAGCTTTCATTTCTATTTTCAACATGGCAATCGCCTGTTCTAGCCCTTCCAATGTGCTATTGCTGACATTAGTGGACTGTTCAACGCTTGTCCCATGCAAGCTTGGATGCACATCACTCCCAGTCTGCCCATAATCCAAACGAAGCACACCGCAGAGAGAATACACTTCTGGCTACACTAGTGGTTCACAACTGCTCCGTCGTTGGTCTGGAGCTCGGATTAACTGGCCGACAACTTAAGAAATTTTCTCTGTTTCGGTGGTGAAAAACAGAGCACTACCATTATAAAATTTTGTTGGTTGGCGCTTCGGAGATCAGGGGTTACGATGGTGGTGCACCGGGGTAGTAGTTTAGGCAGTTGGTTGATCGGTTTCAGGTGATGGACACGCGGCAGTGGTTCGCAGTGGCGTGGGAAGATGAGGTGGATGCCGTGAAGGGGAGGCTATGTGAGAGAGTAGCTGCGGTGCTGGAGGAAGGAGGCTACGGTGGTGCTGTTGGACGTGCGCAGCGGTGCATGCATGGAGTGGTGGTGCTGCCGTGTGTGGACGGTGGTGCAGCTCATGGGTGGCATCCGTGAGTGTGCTGTTAAAAAAGAAATTAAATAAATAAATAAAAACTAGACAAAAAATAAAGAATAAAATATTATATGCGTGTTTGCACATGAAGAAACATTACCAAATAAAATCACAAGTATTAAAATCTAGCATAAATTATGTCATTAATCAATTTAAATCACAACTTAGATTTATGCCTCTTAATCATTTTTTCATCTAAAACTAATAATAAAATAATGAAATAATTAAAAATATATTAATTCTAGATATATAAAATATGTGATAATTTAGCTTAATTATCAAGCCAAAAAATCCGCAACTTGATTTGCTTCCCTATAAATGTGTCTAATAGAGAAGTAGACCCCTTGGAGCTCCTTAACTACCGCTTCCCAAAACTCCCAAATGTACCAAACCGTATAATTACCAGAAATGATCCAATCAACTATTATTTTGAAATCGCATTCAATTTCTAAGTTAAAGAAACCCAACTCTTTACATAAAACCACTCCTTCCAGGAGGGCACGAAGTTCAGCCTCATTGTTCGTACCCTATCCAAAGCAAGCAGAGAAAGCACCTTTTACATTACCATAAACATCTCGAATTGCAGCTCCTCCCCCACAAGAACCCGGATTACCCCTACAACTCCCATCAACATTCAGCTTCACACCCCGAAAGTTTGGTTTGCTCCACGTAAATAAGCATTTTGCATCTATGAGTCTGCACCATAGGAATTTCTAGAAAATCAAGCACCTATGCGTCAATGGACGAAACCAATCCAACATTCAGCCATCATTATTCTAAGCCAAAGTTTAATAGAAAGCCACACCCCTTCAACAGATTCATTTATGCCTTCCATGTGTAACTTGCATCGGTGTTGCCAAAGCCTCCAAGTTATAATCGTTGACATCAAACCAATAAGGACTCCCCTTTGAGAAGATTTCTCAGCCAATGAGAACCAATTGAACACTCTCCCCCAACTCTCAATCCCAAACCTTCGACGCAAACTCACCCGAACATAGAACATGCTCCAGTGTCTCACATTGCCGAGTAGTGCAACAATCACACCTAGAAGCCAATGGTATTCCACATTGCTGCACTCTAGAGTCCACCGATAAACACCGAAATCTCGCCCTACACATACACAAAGAAATTTTTTTTGGCAAAAGCTTATGCCAAATACACTCCATTCCTAGAAATTTCCTGGTTTCATGCATATCACCTTCTCACACTCGCTGTTGAGAACACTCCATCCGACGTCGGCTTCCAAATGAGGACGTCCATCCCATCTTCCCGTGCAGGTAAGCTACCTAAAATCTCTCCCATAACCTCCATGCCAACCAATCCTCTAACTGATTGAAATCCCTACTAGTTGCATTCCAGTAGTCTTTTATTTGAAGAAAAGGATTAGAAATCACTGACGCACGCAAACAAAGTGATCTAGAAGCAAGCCACCGATCAAACCAAAAAGACACTCTTCCTATTCTAACCCACCAACTAATATTATCACAAACATCCTGCAAGACCCTCATCACCGATTTCCAGAACCTTGAGCAAGCCTGCGTATTTGTTGCAAGCGAGAGGTGACCACGCTTCACATACTTAGCTTTAAAAAGCGAGTCCAAAGATTATCCATAGAAAACAAGCACCACGCAAATTTCATATGAAGAGAACATTGCACATCCCAAAACTCCCCAAGACCCAGTCCCACTTCCAAAATAGGCGAGCACATCTTGGACCAAGGAAACCATTTCTTCTTTGCCTTACCATTAACATCACCCCCAAAAAAGGTAGATAAGATGGAGTTTATTTTCTTCAAAGTAACCCACGACACATCAAGCACAGCTAACAAATGAGTTGCCAAACAAGAGAGAACATGCTTCAAAAAAACCAAACTACCCCTTTGAGAAAGCAACTTAAATTTCCAACCCGCCACCATATTACGGATTTTTTGAACAAAAAGCTCAAGAAATCTGACATTAAGACGACCAGACACTAAAGGAACTCCAAGATAGGTCACAGGGAAAGACCCTTAAACAAAGCCCAAACACATAAATAAAGCACGCCAACGACACAAATTAATAAGCTTAGAAGAATAAAGAGCAGATTTCTCCTTGTTAATTTGTTGCCTGGACCAATGTCCATAAAGCTCCAAGGTTCTCAACAATCTCCGAAAAGACCATACGTCTCCATTAGTAAAAATCAACAGGTCATCTGCATAGAGTAAATGTGAAGTCAAAGGTGCTCCAATCGGATGGTAAAACTTACCAATACTCCCTTTCCAGAAATTTTTGAGATAAAAGCCAAGAGAGAATTTCTTCCATAATAATAAAAAGATAAGGTGAGAGAGAGTCGCCTTGCTGCAAGCCTCTAAAAGGTTGGAAAAAACCTTTATAGGTTCCATTCAGCATAATAGAAAACCACGGAGATTGAATACATTCCGCAATCAGCCTGCAAAGACTAGCATTAAAACCAAAAAACCATTAAGAACCTCCAAAAGAAAAGGCCAATGGACTCTATCATACGCATTTGCCATGTCAATCTTTATTATGATATTGCTGCCTTGATTTTTCCTATGAATCTAATGAACCATCTCTTGAGCAAGCATAATATTTTCAAAGATACTACGCCCAGGAATGAATGCTCCCTGTTCCTGCGAAATTAGCTTTGGCAACAAATTTGTCAACCTCTAAACCAAAATCTTTGAAAATTTCTTATAAGCCACCGAACAAAAGCTTATGGGTCGAAACTTGTCAAAGCTTTTTGGGTCCGGCACTTTTGGAATCAAAACAATGTAAGAAGATGAATAAAACCTTGGTAAAGAAGCACCATTAAAAAGATCTCTCGCCGCTTCCACCATGTCATCCTTCACTATCTTCCAACAAGACATATAAAAACCGGAATCAAAGCCATCCGGTCCAAGCAAACTATGTTTCAGAATAGAGAAAACTACTGCCCGAACCTCCTCAACCGAAGGAACCTCACAAAGCATTATATTTTTAGCTGCAAAAATCATAGGATGAGCACGATCAAAACTGTCCGCCTGTTGCACATTGGACATTGCGGTTAGGAAATTTTGGAAATGAGTCATGGCACCTTGGTGGATTTCCTCCGGTGTTGAAAAAATAGTTCCATCAGAGGACACATTAGCAGACTTTCCTCTTTGATTAACAGAGGCATGAAAGAACCTAGAGTTTTGATTCCCCTCTTGTAGCCATTTCCTCTTAGCTTTTTGAGCCCATTGAGTTTCTTCCCTAGCCTCCCAATCTGCTAGGTCCATCTTAGTCATCAAAAACTCTGCTTCCACTTCCAGATCATGTTGCTCCTGAAGTTAGAAATCAAGAAGCTCCAACTTCTCCTCAAACGCCTTAAGAGTGAGATCAACACGACCAAAAATAGTTTTATTCCACAGTTTCAACGCAACCCACTACTTAGTTCCGGTTGAAGCCATACATCCTCTACAAATTTCAAAAAGGATTCGTGCAAACACTTTATATTTTAAAAATGAAAAGGAGATGGACCATATGAACCTCTCGGCAAACTCAAATGCACCACCATAGGACAGTGATCAGACGACTTTCTCATAAGATACTCCACATAAGCCGTCCCAAATAAGTTAGAAAAAGCAATATTTACCACTGCTCTATCCAGGCATGCCCATCTTCTGGACGATCCCTCATGTCCATTACACCAAGACATGCTTCTTCCCTGAAATCTCATTTCCACAAGGCCACAATTATCCAAACAAACATTAAAATCAAACATTACCAACAACGACTGCGGATTTCCCCCAAAACGCTCAGCATCTGATCGAATTGCGTTAAAATCCCCTACCACCAACCATGGGGACTCAACTGTATGAAAATTTTCGAGTTCAGCCCACAAGTCTCGACACTCTAACTGAGTCGATTTTACATAAACGAAGGTCACCAAAATTCAACAAGAAGCTAAACTTAGCCAACCCGTAAGAGCTTGATTGGTCATATGCACCACATCAAAATCATAAGCATCCTTCCAAAAATTCTAAACTTTACCACTGAAGCTTCATTACAACAATACTTAATAGGTTTGGCAATCAAGATGAGACACAAAATTCTCATCTCTTCCCATCTCATCATTACAACCTTTTCAAATTTTCACACAAAATATAATAAACAATTCAACTTTTTCAAATCCCAATTCAACTTTTTCAAATCCCAAAACAATAATAATATTAAAAACTAATATTTTAAACTTTCATCTAAAATAAAAAAAATTCTCATCTCACTATCCAAACCTATCCTAGTGAGGCCAAATAAGAAGCCAATCTAGGCATTTTTCCAGCATCTTGAAAGGATTCCAAGATGCCCACAATTCCCACACTATATTTTCTAATTAGACTCTTAAGTCGCTTCCAAGAACATCCCAAGCCGCAAAGATTCCACACCAAAATCGTATCAATCATAAATTAAGTTTAGAGGTGCAGGTTGCATGTTGAACACCTTGCAAACACTGAGTTTTACGTATGGATTTAGAACCATGATGATCCAGATCAGACTCATAGGCTTTTTCTTTCATCTCTGCCACCACGCGATCATCCTCCTCCCTATACTCTCTAAAACACTCAAGTTGCAAACCCCTTTCAGAATTCCCACAACGACTCTCCATCTCCAGAACCTCATACACCACATGACATTGTCCACCATCAACCACTCCATCAGCACAAAATCCTTGAGGGAGCAAATCTAAGTCAAGCATTACAGGTTCTAAAATTCTTGGAACATCCATCTATTTCAAAGCACCACACTTACCAACTAGCGGATCAGCTTCACATTCAATCTCCTCACAAACCTCCTCCTCTAGATCAGGTGCATGCAATATTGGTTATGTAACCAAAGCCTCAACGCTTTTACAACCATCCGCCACTACATTCACAGATGATGAAGCACCACCCTGCACATTCACCATAACCACCCCTACCCTTTTTGTTTCGGACACCACACGATCATCCTCCCATTCCTTCAATGTGTTTTCCACTGTCTTGTTTTTTTCTTGCCATACCCGCTTGGCCAGAGGTTTCCTCACACCAACCCTACAAACCACTAAAGTATGACCCTGTCGATGACACTTAAAATAGTAAAGACCATGCTTTTCATACTTCACCTTCTACCATATTTTCTTCGTTGCACACATCATTATAGGAAACCCCTGCACAGGTTCCTCCAATAGATCCATCTCTACATAAATTCATGCCCTAGATGCCCTGGTTTTATGAAGAGTGGCATTGTCAGTACCCAAATAATGACCAAATCGAGTCGCCAATATTTGTAAACAGTCCGTACGATACAGATGAAGAGGCAACCCTGGAAGAAAATTCCACTAAGGTGCAAGAGGAGATTCCTTCGACAAATCAAAGTCCTTGGTCCATATGAATAACCAAAAGTTAGAACCACACATAGTTCGTCCTTCACGAGCCCAGGCTTGCAAGAAATCACGTTCGCTGTCTCATCTAAACAAGAACATACAGATCATCCATAAAGCTAACAATAGGAACCTCAAGCATATTAGATAAGTTGAAACACGTTGGTGTTGTATTGTATTAAAACACATACACATATATTACAAGAGAGAGAGCCTATTTATACACAGCTAGTTGTCTACATAAATGGAAAGAGCAATTAAGTTACTTGCTGTACAAAATATTACACTAGCTTGAATTCAGGAAGGAAACATAATTAACGCCAGGAGATGTGCTTGACTGAATCAAGAAAGATTGACATGCATGACTTCTGTGATCATCTATTATGCCCCCTCAAGATGGTGCTCCCATCAGTGACACCAATCTTGGACTGTAGAAGCTAAAAACGCGGATGTGATAAGGCCTTGGTCATTAAATCAACAAGTTAATCATGGGTAGACACAAGAGCAACTTGAAGAATTCCTTTGCTGACATAATTCCAAACGAAGTGTAAGTCAATGGCAGTGTGTTTCATCCGAGAGTGAAGCATGTGGTTGAGACTTAACTGCATTGCACCAATATTGTCACAAAGAAGCTTTGGTGGGGACTTCATGGTGACACCAAGTTCTTGGAAGAGTGGTTGAAGCCAAGCAATTTCTGAGGCAGATGGGATTGATCCACTGCTTTGGTGGAGGATTGATCCACTGCTCGTTGTTTTCTAGTGCACCAGGAGATGGGATTGGCACCAAGGAAGATGATATATGATGAGGTAGATCTTCTATCATCAATGCTCCCTTCCCAGTCAGCATTAGAGTAGACAAGGAATTGAGGAGCAACAAAGCGACGAAGTTGTATACCATGATAAATCGAATGCTTGAGATATCGTAGGAGCCTCTTGACAGCCCCAATGAATTTCAGATGGAGAGTGAATGAACTGAGCGAGCTTGTTAACAGGGAAGGCAATATCAGGCCGAGTGAGTGCTTGGTACTGAAGTGCACCAATGACGCTTCTATAAGTAGTGCTCACGGTTGGACTGGAACCATCATTCAGTGATAGTCGACTAGAAGTGGCCAGAGGGTGGTGACATCTTTGGCACTATCCATTCCAGTTTTATACAGAAGGTCTCGCACATATTTGTGCTCGGAAAGGAACAAACCATCTAAGGTAAAGATTACTTCAATATCCAAGAAGAAGTGAAGAGGCCCGAGATCTTTCAGGGAGAATTGTGCACCAAGCTGTTTGATAATGGCAGAGATGAAGGCAGGGTCATTTCCTATAAGAATTAAATCATCAACATAAACAAGAAAGTAGGTCACAATGTTGTGATGCTGATAGATAAATAGAGAATGATCTGAAGAAGATTTCACAAATCCAATGCCACAAACGCAGTCATGCAGTGCACGATACTAGGCCCGTGGAGCCTGTTTTAGTCTGTAAATGGACTTTTGAAGGTGGCAGACATGGTGAGGATAGGAGGCATCAATAAAACCAGCTGGTTGCGCTATGAAAACATCCTCAGTTAGTTCCCATGAAGGAACACATTATTTACGTCAAGTTGCCGGAGAGACCAGCCTTTCAGCAAGGCAAAAGATAAAATGACTTGGACTGTGGCAGGCTTCACAACGGGGGAGAATGTTTTTGTGAAGTCAAGTCTAGGGAGTTGATGATACCCCTTGGAAACTAAGCGCACTTTCTAGCGATCAATGGATCCATCAGGTTTACGTTTAATTCGAAACCCCATTTTGAGCCAACTAAATTTTGCTTTGGTGTGGCAGGAACCAACTTCTAGGTTCCATGTCGAACAAAGGCTGTAAACTCCTCACTCATGGCCTAGCTCCAATGAGGATCTTTGAGAGCTTGATGAATACCAGTGGGCTCCAATGTGGGGGCTATTGGATGCTTCGTAGCCAAGAAGAGCCGCTTGGGTTTATAGATATTATGCATGGATCGTGTGACCATTCGAGTTGGCTGGGGAGGCATGGTGGCAACAACCTATTCAACAGCTGAGAGTGAAAGACCCATGGTGGGCAGTGTACTACCAGAAGAAGATGTCGCAGGGGAAACACTAGTGCAAGGCTGTGACTGCACCTGTTGGCCAGCAGTATCCAACAATGACCCGAGGCAGTTGAACCATTTAAGGGTGGCTGGGATAGAGGTGGCACAAGAGGATCAAGTGTCAAGGGTGGAGGAGAGGTGAGGACACACTGAGATGGTGAGGAAATTATTGTTTGCTAAGTATGAGGAAAAACAGATTCATCAAAGCAAACATGACAGGAAAGATAAATCCGATTGGTAGTTGGATCAAGACACTTGTATGCACTTTGTGAGGTAGAATAGCCAACAAAAATACATGGTCGGGACTTTAGGTCCAGTTTATTTTGAGAATAAGGTTTGAGCCAAGGAAAGTATTGACATCCAAAACTCTGAAGTTTGAGATAATTAGGAGAGGACTGAAATAGGATTTCAAAAGGAGATTTAAGGGAGTGTAAAGGTGTGGGCATTCTATTGATGAAGTAGATAGCGGCCTGAAATGCCAAATTCCAGTAGGAGGATGGAAGTTGTGCGTGATGGAGTAAAGTCATGCCTATTTCCACAATATGCCGATGACGGCGTTCAACCACTACATTTTGTTCAAGAGTGTGTGGAGCTGTTGTGAGATGACTAATTCCATGTTGGCTAAGATAGCCTTCAAGAGTAACAAACTCACCTCCATTGTCAGAGTAGATATGTTTGATTGTCAAGGAAAATTGTTTTTCAAGTATAGCCTTGAGTTGTGGAAAAATTTTTGAGATTTCAGATTTTAATTTTAGAGGAAAGTACCAACAATATTTTGTATAGTGATCAACAAATAAGACATAGTAACGATAACCCTCAAGAGAAAGATGGGGAGCAGGACCCCAAACATCAGTAAACAAATACTCAAGAGGTGATGAACTCGAAATGTTGGAAGTATGAAAAGGAGGTTTCTGACTTTTATTAATAGAACATGAAGAACATAAAGAAGTGGAAATTCAATTATTGGTTGGTAATTGAAAAACTTTTATTAAATGATGAACAAGTTGCCGAGAGGGATGGCCCAAACAGTTATGCCAAATTTCAGAAGAGACACATTCAGTGGTAAAAGCTACCTTTGGATGTCCAACATTGCAGGATGTTGATGGCAGTGTGTAGATGCCTTTGTCACAGAGTCCTTGCATTAGTGTCGCCCCCGACGTCGCATCCTTCACAAAGAAGTGATAAGGGTGAAACTCAAGCACAAGATTATTTGCCTTGATTAATTCATGGACAGAGATCAAGTTTTTATGAATTTCAAGAACACACAGAGTATTGGTTAGAGCCACACTACAAGTAGGTAACTGAAATTTAACAGTGCCAACATGGGAAATTTTCAAACCTAATCCATCACCTATTATAACCTCATTGGTTCCATCATATTCAGAGTGGATGGAAACCTTGGACATGTCAGAGGTGATGTGGTGTGAAGCACCGGAGTCAACCACCCAGAATTTTTCTGCAATAGATCCAGTGGCAGCACAATTAGCAGTTGGAGAAGGTGGAATCTAGAATTTCCTGCATTGACTAGTTGTGTGTCCAGGTGCTAAACAGAATTGACAAACCACATTAGATCTATTGGATGAGTGATTTGTATTTTGTGATTGGGAAGACCGTTGATGAGGCCGTGAGTTATTGTTGCTTCTGTGGGATTTGCCTCGATGAGAAGAGGACGCATGAGCCTTCTTTTGATGATAATTAGCAGTAGCAATGGTGGTTTGCTACAACATCTCAAGGCGATTGAGATAGGCTTCAGGACTGACAAGCAAGTCATGGAACTCTTCAAACATTAGAGGATTTTCACGAGTGCGAAAGGAGCCTGCAATATCACGAAATTCAGATCCCAAGCCATTGAGGATATAAAGGGTGAGATCATCATTTGTGAGGGGTGAATCAACGAGTGCCAATTCATCTGCAGTTGATTTTACTTATTGGAGATAATCTGTAATGCTCTTGGAGCCACGACTCAAGGAAGTGAGTGTGTCTTTGAGTTGCATGACCCTCATTCGAGAACGATTTGCATAGAGACGGGTCAGTTTGAGCAAAGCTTCTCTTGAAGTGCTTGATATAGCAATTAAAGGCATGATGCTTTCAGAAACTGAAGCAACAATGCCATTGAGAAAAAGTTTATCTTGACGAATCTAGTGACTGCGGGCAGCAATGACCTCAACAGTGGGGTTACTCTCAAGCATTGGACACGGGTTGGAACCATTGATGAAACCCTGAAGATCATACCCAATGACAAGACTGTCAAGTTGAGCAAGCCATGTAGGAAAATTAGAGGAGGTCAACTTGTATGGAAGCTGAGCATTGGCATTGATTGAGATGATATTGGGTTCAGAAGGATGAACAGAACTAGTAGAGTTGGTAACAAAGGGAGGTGTCTAAGCCATAGCGGAAGAAATAGAGGATCAACTCGATTAGAAAAGAAAAAAAAATTGCTCTTGATACCATATAAGATAAATTGAAACACGTTGGTGTTCTATTGTATTAAAACACATATAAAAATATTATAAGCGAGAGAGCCTATTTATATACAGCTAGTTGTCTACGTAAATGCAATTAAGTTGCTTGCTGTACAGAATATTACACTAGCTTGAATTCAGGAAGGAAACATAATTAACGCCATGCGATGTGCTTGACTTAATCAAGAAAGATTGACATGCATCATTTCTGTGATCATCTATTAAAGCAATCCCCATGATTTCGCAACATTGGAACGTATATCATCAATGGAAGGTCGTGTACAAGAGAACTTAAGAACCAGTGCAAATTTGAAATCATCCGTAGCCTTAGACATTTCAACCTCAGAAAAAACAAACCCCTGCTCCCCATCCACCTCCACCGGATATCTCATCGGTAGCCTAAAGGAAGACTACCCCAATAAGTTAGAAACGACTTGTGCAAACATTTGCACTCCCTGGCTCGCCAAACCCTAGCAAACCAACGATAGTTTGCCAAATTTCAAAATTCTATGAATCACGGATAACCAAAAATGTCACCAAAACAGGATTCGAAAATAGCCATAATCGCCTCTCCAAATTGCTAAGTTTGTTGATATTACAAAAATAAACTTATAAATTGACGTAGTTTGATGCAAGATAATAGATATATTTACAATTAAAAAAAATTTTACAATCTAACGTCTCACATAAAGTCATACATGTATGTTTGTAAGTTCGGTACTTTTGTAAGATTTCTAGATAGACCAAATATTTCTCTTATATGATGCCTATAAAGCTATTGGAATTGGAAGTAAAGCTGGGCTCCAGTCAAGTATTGAATTTTTAGATCTATTCATTAAGTTTATTCTAACACATGCAATTAAACTTGAACTTATTATTAAGTTACATTTTATGTTCATGATTGATTAATTAGTTTATTTGATTTTGTTAACGAGTTTAAACTTGATCACTCTGAAATCTCATAAGCAATCACTATTTACTAAGTAATTTATTATTATTATTATTATTAATTAAACTTTATAAATGAAGTTATAAACATTAAATCCAAAATATTGTATATTTTATTCATGCGTATACGAGTTTTTTTCATAAAAACACTATTAATACTACTATTCTTGTGATTACTTTATCTATAAATTAATTTTGAGAAATCATTTTTGAGCCGTATAAAAATCTATATTTATATAGTACTACATGACACACACACACAAACATATATATATATATATATTGTTCATACGTACCCAAGTCAAGACTAAGGTTATGTTTGGCTAGTGAGGTGATCTCATATGACTCGTGAATAGTAGTAAAAAGTTGTAAAAGTATGTGAAAAATAATGATAAAATACTGAATAATCAGATCACTCCACTGCCAATTAAGACCTCTAGACTCCAACCATGGAGCCTGGGGCCACCCACTGTTTGTGGGCTTGATGGAGGACATTGGCAACCACCATGACGGACAGCGACATTTTCTATTGCGGCTGTGGTGGTCCCCAGCAAAGAAGACCGTGCATGATGGGCAACAGCCACGCATTGCCCAACGCACCAGAAAGGAGTCCCCAACTTCCAACGATCACCATGGGCTAGCGAGCAGCTCGAGCCACCACCACCAAGACAGCCGACGATCTCTATCGCCAATAGGATACTCCTCGGCCACAGAAAACTTCAGTGGGAACCTCCCCACCTGTCATGCCTCCTAGCCCATGGGATGAGTGACACGGCCTGAACTACTCGACCACCCACTGGTAGACTTTTTTCCACAACCAAGCGTGTTTCTCAACCACCCATGACGGGCCTTCCCTCCTTGGCAACTAGTTTAATCGACCATGCACATCCCGATGTGTTCTCCTTGACAACACACATTTCGACCACCCCAGTAGCAAGATCTGTCTTGCCCATCAGTGTCCAGCCTCAACCATCATCCCAACCATGTTGTCTCGCCCATCTGCATCCTCACTCGGCCAACACCATCCTAACTCAGCCAACATAGCCAACGCCATCTCTTCCTAGCCATGCACTCGTCCCGACCTCTTCATGAGCATTACAAACTGCATTATAGTTAGGAAATCAATGGCGAGTAGTATAAAAGTTTTCCCCAAGAAATATAAATGATGTTATCCCTAAGGCGGATGGACAAGATGAAGAAGAAGAAGATCTCTCTACTCAAGAAGCATACCAAGAGAGTCAACCCATCTTTAACTTGTTTGTGGATTTGAGTTAGGATGAGATGATTCCATTACATAGGGAAGATATTGAGGCTGAAATTGTTGATGCGACAGTTGACAAAAATGTTGAGTCATCTAAAATATAGACAGATGATGACAGCGAATCTACAAATGAAACTGATACAGATAATTGACCGGTTTTGTGTTCACATTACACATTATGAGAAATCTTTTATGTAATTAATGTATCAGTATGTCGAAATGATGCCACTGAAGAGGAAGGAAGTTCATAGCTTTCCATCTGACTCACCACTAGAGATTGACTCTACAGAACAAAGTAAAAATCTAATAGTCATTTTGTTTCAATTAAGGTCATTCATACATATTACATCGTTTCTAACCATTATTTACTTTGTTTCTACAACGAACTAAATATTTTATAGTGCTAACAGTACAATCTTGTCAAAGTTGAGGCACTACTATATGTGTGACGTTGGAAAAATATCGTAAAGTGGGTAGGATTAAGGTTAACATTCCTGACAAACATTCTGGAGGCGAAGGACAACAAGCAGCTTGGCTTGCATCGCATGTAGATGCTCTTACACGAATTTATGCAACTTTGGCTACGAGGTCATGGCAAAAAGTCCACATAGATGTGAAAGAGCTTATCAAGAAGCTTTGTTTGGTAATGTTTAAATAATTAATTTACATTAATATTGTTTAATATATCTTAGACTATTTTGGTTGATAATATCTTTGTGTATATATTTTTTGAAGGATAACTTCGAACTAAATTTCAATCGGAGAAAGGAGAATAAGACTGTCCATGAGCATATATGTAATGCATTTCGTAAATATAAGGTAAGGTGTCATGAATATTACAATAAGTTCAAGAACAAGGAAGATGCACGTCAGCATCCCTTTTAGGATGTTTAACCTTCTGATTAGGAAAAACTTTGTGACGTGTTTGAGAATCCATCATATAAGGTAAATTAAATGAATTTGTTTACGTGTCCTATTTATAATTTTCGCCTCCTAATATTTACAACTTCTATGCAGAAGCGAAGTTCTATAAACAAAACAAATAGATCGAAGTTGAAGATTCATCATCATGCATATTCAAGATCTTTCCATCACCTCTCTAAGAAATTGATAATGCTATTTTTTTTATTACAAATAGATTTTTATTTGGAGGTATTCTAATGACTTTACATCTCAATAAATGTCTCTTGTAGCAAGAGTCAGATACCAATTATGATCTGATAAAATTATATACTGCATCACATACTGATTGTAATGGAGAGTAGACTCGTCCCGATGCTCATGAAAATTATGTAAGTATTATATTATATTTTAATTAAACATATTGAATATATGTGATGATATTAATTCTTTCTCTTGTATGTAGGATAAAATAGTTGCCCTACGTGCTAAATCTATGTCAGATCAAAATTTCTCAACAAGTGATGTTGAAATTTTTACACAAGTTCTAGGTCAACGTTCAGGATATCTGAGGGGTTTTGGTCGCTATGTAAAGTCTTCTAGCTCTTTCTCATTGTCCAAGTTTGCCTATAATACCTCTATAGTGTTAGAAAAAGCAAATTCCAAGATCGAAGAATTGATTGCAAGGCATCATGAGTTAGAAGCTCAATTGGCAAAATAAGCAGACATGGAGATGGACATGAAACTGCAAGAACAACAACAAGAGGAGTTTAGGAGAGATGTGCAATTCCAAATACAGATGCTTATGCAACAGTTCAGGCCTCAAAGCAACTGAATACATTATATGTACATCTTTTGAGATCTATTTCTATACGAAGAACACTAGTACTACTACTGTTTTATTTATTTAGTTTGAACTTATTAGACTAATTTTATGGGTATTGAACAAACTATAATGTATTTTATTAAATATTATGTACATCTATTTGGTTTTTAATTATTGGGTAAAATAAAATAGTTGCCATTCAAACAAGAAAAAATCGTTCAAACAAAATGAGTAAAATCATTCGAACATTGATACAGAACATTCGAATATAATCGGAATTAAACGTTCGAATAGTACGTGAAGCCGTTCGAACGAATCATCGAACTTGCACTAAACAATCGAACGTCTACTGATATGAAATCGTTCGATCCTATCATGGTCCATTCAAACGTCATACTGTTCGACCATCAAATTGTTTTCAAACATTTCCTCGTGCCTATTTGGTCGAACAAACTAGTATCGATCAACCACTCACAAAGAACGTGTTCGAACACAAAATACATTCAAACGTAAATTTTGTAACATTCAAATGTGATTCTGGGACGAAATTCAATCGTCTTGAAAAAGTTATTCCGTTCAAACGTGATCAAATGGCTCAACTCAATTTCGTCCTAACAGATATTTTTTGTGACGAAATTGATATTTTTATCCCAAAATACCTTTTCACTGTTATTGGAACAATCTTGGGACAATTTTTTTTTTCTTTCCAAGAAATATTTTGAGAAAAAATCCCAATTTTTGAGATAAAATTTGTCATTCCAAAATACCTTATATGTTGTAGTTAATGTATGGTTCAGACTGTTTGGCAATCAAGAAAAACTTCTTTAAAATGATTGTAGTTGAGATCAGCTTGTTAAGATGGATGTGTGGCGACTGGCAACACTAGAAAAGATAAGGATTGTTGTTATTCATAATTGGGCTGACACAGATTGATGATAAGATCATGGAGAGTCATTTCAAGTTGTTTGGACATATACAATGGAACCCTACTAACATCAATTATAAATTAAGTACTCTGTTAATTCGAAAGTACCAAAAAGTGAGAAATAATTATTACTTATCAAAAGAAAGGATCAAAAAGTGGAAAAAGGAGGCAAATTATCTCGAGGCGAGAACATGGAAATGAGTAGTAAAAACGATTGAAGTAGCTTCCTCAAATTTCTTGGGATTAATGTCTAGTTGTGTTGAGATGAACATTCATCCATGTACAAGAAAGATCGACCATTTTTTTTTTTTTTTAATATGGGTTGCACTAGATTTATGACATGATTAAACAATTACATATGGGTGAGTGAAAAAAAAAAAACTTAGGAGCGTTGACTAGTAGTTTATTTGCCAACATTAGTGAATAATGTGTATGCCCAATTAATGAGTTCAAGACCATTAAATACGTTAGGTATACCATATAATTGCTACCATTTTCTGATATATCATATAGCATCATGAATGTTAACAAAGAATCTTTTTTGCGAGTCTCAAATGGCATTGCTAGTATATAAAGATATAAACTGCTTCTGCCCTCATACCCAGCTATCCCAATCTATATGTTTTGTATGTTCTGTACCTCAAAACGGGTATAACAAAGCTCCACTCCGGGGAGTTGGTAGTAAAAGCTGTTAAGAAACAACCTTCAAGTTCGTGTGTTTGTGAATTATAGACATTGGACACAAACTATTACAGGTAACATCAATAGCAGTGCTAGCTACTTATATTTATCAAGTGAGATTTCTCTGCATCTCCCACTGTCTTATGTTTCAATAATTCCATCCCACAAGTCGTAGAGCGTAATGCATATGAATTTGCATTCAGTTATGGAAACTAAGAGCACCAGCAGGTCTCATCAAAAGGAAGGTTTCATCAAAATTTGATGATTTGGGGGATAAAAAGCTGGCATTGGATTCAGTATACCATCAAAGCTCAAGTTTTAAGCTACAGTATCTTCACTTTCATCTCTATATTTGAAGACTCACTATTCATTATCTATCCCTATTATTTTATTACAAAATATATTTTTTACATTTCCTATAATGACCCTTTTCTAGTCTTAACAATATTAATAACCCTCTAGTTAGTATCAATAATTTAAGTATGAAATTAAATTATTAATGTATATATGGTTAGTGTAATTGCAAAATATTAAAAAACAATTTTAAAAATAATCTTATATTATTATTTTGATAAATCTAATGATTAATCCAATGTGAGGTTATGAATAAGGAGGTTTTGAATTTATGAAAAATATGTACTTTTCATTTAAATTTAAAGATAAATTTGATATACTAATGCTCTAATTACTTTTACGTACTCTCCCTCTCCCAATCCAAAAACTTGAAGGATTGGAACTATAAATTACTTTAAAAATCTTCTCCTACCTGGTACGGAGTGGTGTAAGGTCCACTACCCCGCCCGGCACCATGCAGGGTGACATTCATCATCATATTTTTTTATAAAAAAATATTTTAATTAGAAAGAAATTCTGCTCTCATTTAATAACAAATGGTGGGACATTGACCTTGTCTTTGTCTAACAGTGGGAACAGTGGAGACCGTCTTACCAATTTTTGCGTCAAAATTATGTAGAAATATTCAAAATTGATAACGAAGATATTTTGTCAAAAAAAAAATTGTAAAAGAAATATTTAACACACGAGTTTTGATATTTATTATTTTCACACATTATACATTATATTTTTAAAAAAAATTATTTTATTCTTCTTAAACTAATTAATTCTTTTTACTCATTATTCATATGCCACATACATATTTAATAAGAGAAAAAATATAAAAACAAATACCGTGTGTAAAATGTGAAAATAATTAATAAAATTTTTCTTTGTCACACCCACTTGATGTAAATTGCTACTCCCCTTCTCTTATCAAGCTCCTAGTAATGATACCCATGGTATGACATTTCCCTGAAAACTGCCAATTTCTGAGTGGATGATGCTACGAGAGTAGCAACCCATAGTGTAATTTTCTTGGACCTACTTTATCTTAGACAGTCTTTTGCATGGATAGAAGAAAGTTTGGCAAAAGAAGATGATTGGATGGAAAATGGATTAGATATGATTGTTGGATAGAATAAAGTTTGGAAAGAAGATGATTGGATGGAAAATGGAATAGATATGATTGTTGGATAGAATAAAGTTTGGCAAAAGAAGATGATTAGATATAAAACTTTGAATATATGATTGTTAGATAGAAGAAAGTTTAGTAAAATAATATAGTTGGATGGGAAATATAGAAATTTTATTTGTAATTAAGATATTTATATAGAATTTTATATCGGTTTAATTAGACGTTTGTGGTTATTAGCATTAAACGATAATTGAAAATATGATTTTTTTAACCAATAATTTAATTAGAATATAATTACTAATTAACATATATAATCGGTAGAATGGTAAAATAAGATTAAATTAAAAAAAATTAAAATTAAAAAAATTAAATTAATATTATTTTATTATTATATAATGAATAAATGGATACTCTAATGTGAAGATTTGATATGAACGAAATAGGTAAAGGCAAAGCCATCTCATATTAGCTAAGACTTGGGTTTGGCTTTGACTATTCCAATGATAGTACTCCTACGTGTTGTTTCCCAATCAAATTCTAAGGTTGTTATCATATATGTGCCATTGGTATTAAACTGAATATTCATAATTCCATCTATATCAGCTGGAGTGCTTTGAGGTTCTAAATCAACTTAGAACTCCCTATTGCAATATCCTTAATTTCCAATTACAGCTAATGCCATCTCATCAAACATCTCAATCTCTTTATTCAAATATTGCTCATGGTTCGAAAGTACTATATATCTATTCAGACATGAGATCAGAAATATGTTCAGGAAGGTAACATAATATATTATTTCCTCTTCATACACACCTTCTTAGTGTAGGTAGGTAATAATGATTTTCAACTTATCATCCCATCCAAACCCACCTCATAATTTGTTGCTAAGGATTTTTTGTTAGTGTTCCAAATTGACTTTATCATATACTCGAAATATAATTTTATTTTTCCCATTATCCGATTGACATTCATCATTAAGGGAGGGCAATGGGGATCCACACCCCACCCCCTTCCGCCCCTCCCCGACATAGGCCGGGGGCTACCCCGCCCCGCAAGCATGGGCGAGGTGTGGGCTAATCCCAACAAGGTCCCATCCCGTCCCGCCCCCCGCTCCACTATTAAGTCTTACAATATTAATTAAGTATGATTATTGTATTGCATTGATCTCCTACATAAAAGTTGACTAAGAAGATCAAGTTAATCCAAAATACAATTCTAATGAATTTAAATCCTTTTTGTATTTAAAAATTTTAATTTATAATTTAAATTATATCATAATTGGGACCCAAAATATTTTTGAATCCAAAAATAATTTTTAAATCCAATAGGTCATGGGTAAGTTTTGAACTGGGTAGAGACGAGGCGGGGTGTGGGGAAGGGTTCAGTCCGCCCAACCCCGCTTCATTCGGGTGTTACTCCCATTCATCATCATATTTTTTTATAAAATATATTTTAATTAGAATGCAATGCTGCTCTCATTTAATAATAAATGGTGTGACATTGCCCTTGTCTATGTCTAACGCTGGGGACCGCCTTACCCATTTTTGCGTCAAAATTATATAGAAATACTCAAAAGTTATAAAGTAGATATTTTTTT
The DNA here is from genome assembly GCA_003123785.1 of Pterocarya stenoptera. Lineage (NCBI taxonomy): Eukaryota > Viridiplantae > Streptophyta > Magnoliopsida > Fagales > Juglandaceae > Pterocarya > Pterocarya stenoptera. The sequence continues at coordinate 284,640 of QEOT01007755.1, read as the reverse complement.
AAAAATAAAAAATAAAAATAAATAAATTCAAGAATACATTTATAATGTGAGTTTTGCTATTCATCATTTTTATATACTACATATTACATATTTTTTTAATTTATTTTAATTTTATTCTTTTTAAATTAATTAAATTCTTCTACTCATTATTTATATACTATATATTTGATAAAATAAAAAAAATAAAAAAAATCATGTAAAATATGAAAATAATGAATAAAATTTTTCTTATCACACCGCTTGATGTAAAGTGCTACTGCCTTAGTGGCCTTCTTTCTTCAAGCTCCTAGTATTGATACCATGGTGTGGCATTTCTCCGGAAACTGCCAATTTCTGAATGGATGATGCTACGAGAGTAGCAATAACTTTTTTTGTTTTTTTAAAGATTTTTTAAATACTTTGAAATTTTTAAAAAAATATATAAACTCTGATTTCAACTTTATCGTTGTTCAGCCCTAGTCGCTAGACATCTATTTTTCTTTTCGAATAGACATGAGTTTGTCCCAAATAGACGGTAAGCCAAGTCTTGCCACCTATCCCGTCATTAGGGATGGGACTGAAATGTGTTAAAAATTTTAAAAATATTAAAAAAATAATTTATAAATAATAGTAAAATAATTTTAATTAAATAATTTTTAAATTTTAAGAAGTGTGAGAGAAAAAATTAAATAAAATATACTATAAAATTAAAATATTATTATAATATAATTTTATAATAATATTTTTATTTAAAAATTTAAAAAATTTAAATTATTTTTTATTTTTTATTTAAAAATTTAAAAAAATTATAACAATGTTTTGAAAAATTTGTAATTATTAGTATAAAAAATTTGTATGTAGGAAACAGACGAGAATCACATCTATTTTTAAAGATGCCCTAAATCATTTTTGTTTTTATTTTTATTTTTTTTAAGTGGAACTGTGGAAGATAAGAAGACGGTGAGCTGCCTCACGAGTCACGAGTCACGAGTCCCAAAGCCCATCTCTAGTAATGAAAGTGATCTCAGGCACCGGAATACTTTAAAATTTTTTAATATTATTTTAAAATTTTTTTATTTAAAATTTTTTTTAACTAATTCAATTCTTTTATTTATTATTTATATATTAAATATTTGATAAAAATATATATATATATGATATATAAAAATTGTATAAATAGTAAAACATTACGTAGATTTTTTCAATACTTTACCCAAGGGCCAAACCCAAGTTAAAAAAAAAGAAGATAAAAACGGAGAATCCATAATGTTTTTTCTAGGTAATAAGGAAAGCCCCCCCTGCATATCTTTTCTGTAGTGTGAGATGATTTGAGTTTTTTAATTGCTGTTGGCAAAAAAAGATGTCTTTCTTTGTGGATGTTAATATCTTTTGAATTCGACACTAGTATCTTTTGAAAATAGGAGAATGCAAGGGAAAAAGAAGGGGGCAACTAGAAAGGAAAATAAATAGAAAATTTAAAAGAGAAATAGAAACAAGTTAATAATCCATTCATTAATAGTTTCACCCTTTCTTGTTCTTTGTCTGTGAGCAAAAGTTGAGTGCATAATTACCTAAAAACTTTCTCCCCCAAAAAAAAAAAAAAAAAAAAAACAAAAAGGGTCCTACACAAAACTAAAATTATTAGAATCGATCAAATACTAATTAAGTAGTTAAAGTAGAAAAAGGAAAAAAATTGGTGAATTGTGAGAAGTTAATAACTTTAAGTGAAAGTGTAATCTCAGGAATCACATGGTAAGGGACCACAAAACAGAATAAGCCAGATTTACCAAGATTCTAATCTCTCTCTCTCAATCAATCTACCAACCAACCATGGTAGTTCGCATCTTCCCAACTCGTAAGTGGAAAAAATCAATAGATGACCCTTTCTCTTATAGATAAAGAGTGGATGCAGTAGAGACAGATTACGACTATTCAAACTTGGTATTTTTGGTTTCGCAACAATGAAGGAGCAAGAAATCGTTACTGGAGGTGAGAGAAACGTGCGGAGACGTGCCGTGGCGGAAACGTGCCAGAACATTGTCGGAACAAACTGCTTAGAACTTGCTCATTAGAACAAGCTGGTTCGTGAACGAGGAAGCAAGCTTCGGTCCCAGACGTCTTCTCCCTCAAGAGACATATAGCTTGTTTTGCATTTTATCTAATTTTACAAAAATGCCCTGTCATGTGGATGCACAAGGTGTGCGCTAGCTTGACTACCTGTAGAAGAACTGATTGACAAAAAATACAGAAACTCTTTGGAACGGAAGAACCGTTCTCGTGCGTTTAACGGCATCAAATATTTTGATGACACATCAACAATCCACAGAAAAGATTCATGCGCCGCATCACAGGTTAGTAAAATAAAAATAAGAAATAATTAATAAATTACGTGTCTTTTTTCTTCTGAAAACACAAAGCACTGCCTCCAAACTTTTGCACCCACCCACACCGCTCCATACGGTACGAACTTCATACCGATGCACGAGCTCCAGACCAACGCACCTTCAGGCCGGCCAACTCTCTCCCTCTCTCGAGGCTCTTGCTTTTTTTTTTCCAATATATTCCACTGCCACAGACGATGGGGATAATAGTTGAGCTTACTTTAGTTTAGTTACAGTCTTCCAGATATATGAATGGTGTAAAAATAAAATAAAATCTGGAACTATGAGAACACCCAAGTGCAGCATCACAGTTAAATTAGAAGAAGCAACTTCAGAGAAAAAACTCAAGCACAACATCCAATTGCAGTATCAAAACAACTGAGAAAATTTATATGCAGTGTAAAAAAAATTGAAATTTGGAACTATGAGAACATCCAAGTGTAACATCATGGTTCTGGTGAGAGAGAGAGAGAGAGAGAGGGAGGGGGCTAGGGTTCATGAATGTTGGAAGGAGAGAGAAGGTAAGAGCGAGGGAGAGGGGGGTGGGTTTCCATTTCCGTTTCGATAGACCCCTAGGATTTTGTTTTCTCATGTAATGCACTCTACCGTTGTAAATATGTGTATTCTACGTGGCATGTTACCATTGGTTGTTGTTATTTGGATAATAGCGGATATGCCTGTTTGAAGTAATTCTCAAAAAAATATAAGCATTTTCTTACTATTTATATAATCTTCACACATCATTTATTTTCAATTTTTATTATTTTTTTCTTATATCAAATATTTAATATATAAATAATGAATATAAGAATTGAATTAATTTTAAAAAATAAATTCAAAAAAAATATTAAGAAATTTAAAAATTAAAGAAAAATATGATGAATGAAGATTTGGAGTTCGTGTAGCATTGCCTCGGATTCCTTTGCCAGATCAAGACAGGGTCTTTCAGTATTTTTTACCCTTTGAAAGTCAAAAACTCAACAACTCTCAATTAAAGAAAGAAACTTTATTGTTTACTCTTCCTCTCAAGTTCTCAACCCTTTTTTACTTAATAAATTGGGAGGAATATCGTGTAACCAGAAGCTTACAGAGATAAGAAGCGCAGAGCGAAGCCCAGACATGTAAAGTTTACGTCTTGAGAAAAGACAGAGGTAAGGGTTCAGAAATGGAGAAAATAGAGCACACGACGGTCGCCACCAATGGCATAAACATGCACGTGGCGTCGATAGGGACAGGCCCGGTGGTGCTCTTCCTCCATGGCTTCCCTGAGCTCTGGTACTCGTGGCGACACCAGCTTCTCTACCTCTCCTCNGCAAGCTTCGGTCCCAGACGTCTTCTCCCTCAAGAGACATATAGCTTGTTTTGCATTTTATCTAATTTTACAAAAATGCCCTGTCATGTGGATGCACAAGGTGTGCGCTAGCTTGACTACCTGTAGAAGAACTGATTGACAAAAAATACAGAAACTCTTTGGAACGGAAGAACCGTTCTCGTGCGTTTAACGGCATCAAATATTTTGATGACACATCAACAATCCACAGAAAAGATTCATGCGCCGCATCACAGGTTAGTAAAATAAAAATAAGAAATAATTAATAAATTACGTGTCTTTTTTCTTCTGAAAACACAAAGCACTGCCTCCAAACTTTTGCACCCACCCACACCGCTCCATACGGTACGAACTTCATACCGATGCACGAGCTCCAGACCAACGCACCTTCAGGCCGGCCAACTCTCTCCCTCTCTCGAGGCTCTTGCTTTTTTTTTTCCAATATATTCCACTGCCACAGACGATGGGGATAATAGTTGAGCTTACTTTAGTTTAGTTACAGTCTTCCAGATATATGAATGGTGTAAAAATAAAATAAAATCTGGAACTATGAGAACACCCAAGTGCAGCATCACAGTTAAATTAGAAGAAGCAACTTCAGAGAAAAAACTCAAGCACAACATCCAATTGCAGTATCAAAACAACTGAGAAAATTTATATGCAGTGTAAAAAAAATTGAAATTTGGAACTATGAGAACATCCAAGTGTAACATCATGGTTCTGGTGAGAGAGAGAGAGAGAGAGAGGGAGGGGGCTAGGGTTCATGAATGTTGGAAGGAGAGAGAAGGTAAGAGCGAGGGAGAGGGGGGTGGGTTTCCATTTCCGTTTCGATAGACCCCTAGGATTTTGTTTTNCAAAAAATCTTCTATATCTCATTCTCTATCATTTATCTATTCTATTAAAATAATATTATTTTATTATTTCTTTATTACTTTTTTATCTTACAAATTTAACTATTCAATATTTTTTCTAATGTTTTAAACTATTACTCTAATGAATATTTTAAACAAAAATTTAAATTATATTTTTTATGGGCATAATAATATTTTTAAAATTAATTTTTTTATATTTTAGTAATTATTTAAATTATTTTTAAGATTATTATTTAAAACTATAATAAATATGAGTATAAGTAAAAATGTAAATGATTAGAAGAAAAATTTATTTTATTTATTAGAATAAAATATGATTTAAGAGATAAATAGTGATTCTTTATATATAAGAAACCACTATTCATTCCCTAAAACAAAATCCTAAAATAGGGAATGGGATGGGAGGCGGGATTTTTGAATTTTTTTCTAAATTATTTCCTATAATTTAGGGATAACAGTGATATAGGGGATGAGATGCGAATGCTCTTAATTTTTTATTTAAAATAATTTCAAGCTTATTCATTATATGTTTCTTAATTATAATCTCATTTATTCTAATAAATAAAATAAATATATTAGTCAACTTATAGGAGATACATGAAAATATTCTTCCCCCTCTATAATGATTGGGGACTGCTCAATGGGCAGGAAAGTTAGGCAATTGCCTAAAGCACCCTACTATTCATTAATTATTCAATGCCTCTTAAAGAAAAAAAATATATTAATAGCATTTATTCAGAATTAAAAGTCATCGAATTTTCTAAGAATTTATACTGATATTAAAATTATTTAGAAAACAATATTAGACGGCCCCAAGAAAGAAATTCTCTAAAAGAACTAGGAAGAAGGTTAAGAAATACAAACGAAATGAAGACAAACGGAAAGAATTCCTGGCTACTTTATCCACAAGTTGAGATTGGCTAAATTTTTTCCAAATTAACTTAGCAATTTGTATATTAATGAACAAAACAAACTCTTGATCACTCTCATGGCTTCTAATTAGGGCTGTAACAGTATAGGTCCATCAGAGAATCTATATTTTTACTTGGGACCATAAACTTTGTACGTCTCAAACATTGGCAGAAATTGGGAGCTCACAGCGCCATGGACTGGATTACAAATCAAAGTGCCAGCCAAGTTCATAGTGGGAGACCAAGATATCGTCTACAATATCCCAGGTATCAAGGAATATATAAGCGGCGGTGATTTCAAGAGAGATGTGCCATGTTTGGAAGACGTAGTTGTGATGGAAGGAGTATTTCATTTCATCAATCAAGAAAAGGCAGATGAGATAAGCGCACACATATATGAATTTATCAACAAGTTCTGAGTGTGCAGGAAAGTGTTTTCAGGTCGAGGGTACCGTTTAGTTCCCATGTGTAGTGCCCCCATGAATATCCTATCTATGGAGCCAATTATGAGTTAAATAAGCATGTATGTTGATTATCATGTGTACTGAGCAAATCAACAATGGAGTAATTTTATTATGTTATTTATGCCCAACTAATTAAATAAGTATGTAGTGTTGATTTTTCTATACCGATTTATAAATATAATTTTTTTAAGAGAGAGATCAAACGCAGCAAACTCGATCGTTTGCATCAGAAGATGCAAAAATTAATCATTACAACAGAGTTATAATATTTATTTCATTGGTCATCGGTTGTCCAATTTTGAGTATCTGTAGCTAGCTAGCTGCTCGTGTTTCTAACATGATTTACGATGCGTTTGGATGTTGAGCAAAGTCTTTACAAGTCTAAGGCCCGTTTGGTTGCAAGACTCATTGAGATCAACTTAGTTCAATTTAATTTTAAACTGAATCGAACATTCAAACACCCAACTCTCAACATTGTAAACTAGTAAACTAGTAAAACACTCTCAATGATCTATGATTTCATGTATTGGAAAGAACAAAATGCAAAAGCATATATAATACAACTTCATTACAAATGACCGGAGTTAGGAGTGGGTAAAACTTCCGATGGCTCTGATTCCAGCCGACACTCAACTCCGAGTACTCCTATTCTGCTGGAGTTGAAAATTTCAAAATTTGAAAATATCGAAGGGAATTGCTTCGAAAAAAAATTATCAAAATTGGAGCCAATAAAGAACATTTTTATTTTTTCGCACTCCAAACTCAAGCATGTGGCGGTGGGTGTTAAGGATATTGCCGAAAATCCCTCTGTAACTGCAAAAGATCATCCTAATCTACTAGAATCTGATTCTAGTCTTCTGTTATGTAAATCTGGACGATAGCATTTTTATTTGTATTTTGAATAGTTTCCTAAACTCTCGGCTACTGCTACTGATGTGGCCAGTCGTGTAAAGAGCATTGGCAATGATCTAGCCATTTGCTAATGCAAGTCCAAATTGAAAGGAAATGTAAAGAAAAACACTTGCATTGGACTAGTTATAATAGATAAATTTTATATTTTATTACAGTAATTATTAGGAGCTCTCCAAATTTGGAGAGCAACTATAGATAGGCCAAATTATTTTTTTAATATTTCTCTACCTCCTACAGACCTATAGTAACATTTCTTTCACAATACATGTTGGGTAGAATATATTTATTAAATAATTAGAATGCGGGAATAAATAGTTGAATTTTTTTTTATATGAAAAAAACTAATTAATTAATATATGAAGTGTATTTTTAAAATGTTAAAAAAATTAATATTATTAAAAATAATATTATTTTATTATTATTTAGACTTTAAAATAACTAATCTAATATAGACTAACATTTTAGCTAATCCATATTATAACCAAAAGATAACATTCTAACTAAATTTTAGACTAGACCATTACCAATGCTCTAAACTACTATATATACACTTCAATATAACACAATTTTAAAATCTAGCCAACACATACTTTTCCAATTACAATATCTTTCGGTATTTTATTATCTTACCGTGGGCAGATATTATTTTGGCATTCCAAACTCAGGTTGCAAGCTATTTTTTTGTCGCATTCCGAACTCAGATTGCCAGCTTTCATCTATCTTTTCATCACAGTTGCATACAGTGGGACAAACCAGTTAGGCAAGTGATAGGCCTTTCGGTAATAGGACATTTGAACCCTACACGCCTGATCGATGAAACTTTGTGGTCTGTGCATTCAATGGGAAAGAGCTCCATCAAAAAATAAAAAAAAGGGAAAGAGCATCCCCGTACCCAAGTTAAAGTGGAGTAATTTAATTTGGCATTGACAAGTCAAGTCAACACTCCATTTTGGTGACAGATAGGGTATTAGCTACATCATGCTTCTTATGGTTTACATATACAAGAGCATGACAATGGCCTAACCATTGTAAGTCTAAAATTTAGCTAGAATCTCAACTTTTGACTATGACATCAATTTTTGATTAGGTAAATTCACATTAAACTAACCATCTTAAAGTCAAAATAATATTATTATTTTATTTTTATTTAAATAATATTTAATAATTTTTTTTATATATTTTACAAATACACTTCATATATTAATTAATAATTTCATTTTAATTAGAGAATTATTCCTCATTCCGAAACCAATTACGAACTACATGTACAAGAAATCCTAGGCAACACCCAACAGCTCCCAGAATAACAACTATTCGAACCCATAAACTGGAATCAAATGCTTGTAGAACAAAAGCATCCCAAGACCAACCATTAGTTTTCGACAGCCACCAATAAACCGAACTATATTTACATGCTTCAATGTGGCCTGCATCATAACTTCCTGCTGAAATTGTTGCTCCATCAGCTGTACCTTTTCTGGATCATTTTCTGGCCTCTCCAAGATCTTGATAGCAACATCCTCACCATTATAAGTACCTCTGTATAGTTTCCCAAAAGCCCCTTGAGCAAAAGCTGATCCCATATTGAGTTTCCTTAAATCAATTGTCCACTCATCAAAATTCTCAAGCCCCCAAGTAGGGGAATTGCTATCCATTAACGCTTGGGCGAGAGCATCATCGCTCAAGGCATGTGTGACTCTTCCTCAATGATTTGCACTTACTGCAACAGAGTGGTTGTCAGTAAAATCTTCAGCATCCCACAAGAAAGAAAAAGAAAATTATACATAAGTTGAATTAAGCACCTCCATCCAAAATTCCAACTGCCCTTACTAAATCTGGTTGGCAAAGATTAGTTGGTTGTTCCATAAGTTGATAAAGGAAACAACATGAAAAATAAGATTCAAACTTTCATATTTGAAACAACATGAAAAATAAGATTCAAATTTTCATATTTCCTTCCTTCATTGGTTTCCTTGGCAGTTTTTGACATATTCAAACTTTCATAATACCCAATAAAAATAACAAACTCCCAAAACAAGTTTGTTGGTAAAAAATGGAACAATTAGCTCAAACAAACTTTTCTTTGGGCCCAACAAAATTTCCCCACTAGATTCTCATAATCTGAATTTCTCGACAATAAGCCACCTCATATTTCAGAAATCAAGTATACAAAGCAAGGGATCATTGCTCAATTGATACATAAAATGCAATAAGCACCACACTTTATCAGCAGAAAGCAAGAGCTTTTTACACATATTCAATGCCCCTAATCAGTGCTTTGACTAGCATCTTCTCTCATTGATAATTAAGGAGTTTCCCTTCCTCCAATATTTATTTCTTTTTGCCTACACCAGGTGCCACCATCATCACTACCAAACACAGAATCTTCGATCAAGAGATGGTAGTCAAGCACTTGCAAAGGTGACGTACCCAGCAGCGATTTATAAATAAACATTAAGGATAAAAGAAGAACCTTGACTTATAGACCTAAATTAGTTTTTTCAAAATTTATTTACCTCTATCCATAAAGAGTAAGTGGATTGCAACCGTAAAGGGATTTCAAGTTCAATCAATCAATAATAAGAAATTCCAACCAAGATGGGAAATATGCCTGAGATTTTATTTTATTTTTAACGGAAATCGAAATCATTCAAATAGGCTAATCCATTCGATATATAAAAAAAGAAACCTCTAATACAGACCGACAAAATGAAAAAATATGCTCTCAACCAGATAAGATAAACTCATATAAATACAAACAAAAGTCCAACTTTATTTGATTTATAGTATTGATCATCCAAGAAGCAGGAAACTCTAGTAAATGATACATTTTTCTCCCCCAAGAACCAAAACCAACATATAATCAGAAGTTCAATAATTTTTCTTTGATTTATTGGCAACCAAATTGAAAGATCAAATATTTCCACAACAACGAGAAAATAAAATGAAAAATAGGCTAAGAATCAGGGGAATGAAAGGGACTTAAGCGTACCTAAACCGAAGCAGCTCGGAATGTAGTTTGGCGAGGAGAAGCAGAGAGAGAGATTTTAACAGAAAACGGAGAGAAGAGGGAGATAATCGATCAAGGAAGAAAAATGGGAAGAAGAGGGAGAGAATCGGTGAAAAGAAGAAAAATGGAGGAAGATGAGGGACGAACGAGAGAATACGCGGGTTTGAGGAGAGAGAAAAGAACGAGGGAACGGGTAAATCATAAAATAATATTTGTCATGTGAATAGTGTCTCGCCAATATTGGCGAGTCTTATGGTTTTACTGTAGATCAAATTTAGATCATTGGCTAGTCCCATATAGAGGTTTTTTCTCACAACTAGCTAAAATTTAGAATTGGCATTTGGCTAGTCCAATGTCAATGCTCTAACTTCATTTGGTTGGTCTGGTGCCACCACATTGGATTCCCCTTGGTCCTTGCAGTAATAAGCTTGCTGCTTTCATAGCCTTTTCGAGCTCGCAGAATATCAGCGGAAAGAGTACCTTGCTTCCGGTTTGGACTGTGGCGCCAAGCTGTGCTTGGGAAACTTACTGTGAAGAAGACTTAGCAAAGCATTTAGCCCATTATTTGAGCCGTGATTACCTTTGTCTGCGGGTCATTGGATGATGCAAATGCTAATGTAATTTAACTTTTTCAGAAGAAATTTTTGTTTATTGTTATTGTTCTGATTGTCAGCAATCTTTAAATTGAGTTTATATTAAACTCAGCTCAATGCCAGCCTTTATATCCCAAAAAAAAAAAATCAACTCAACACTCAACAGTGTGTCACTTTTGGTAACAAGACATTTGAACTCTACACGCCTGATCGATGAAACTTTGTGCTCTGTGCATTCAATCGGAACTCGTACCCAAGTTAAGGTGGAGTATTTATTTGGGTGGGTGTGGGCTTTTGCTATCCCAATTTTTTTTTTCACATTTTTTTTTAATATTTTTAAATATTTAAAAAAAATCCATAATATTATTAAATAATATTTTCCTAATCACTAAGTTAAAAACTAAAAAACAAAAGAAAAGAGAGAGAGAGAGAGAGAGAGAGAGCTCCCAGCAAGATTCCTAACTTTTTCCTTATTTATTTTGGCATTGACAGTTAAAAGTGAATTTCCGTTAAATAGTGAGTACTTCTCAACAGTAAAATTCTCTTTCTTTCTTTCTTTCTCTTCGTAAATGCTTAATATTGGCCTATCAAATATTTGGATAGGTTAGTGGGTTATCAAAAAGCAACTAAACTGCATCAGCTTTTGGCTAGTCAGAAGGAAGGGCAGAATGTCTTAATTTAGTTCAAGGAACTGTTGGTTTTTAAATTTAGAAATTATTAAAATATTTGATGTAAAGTAAAAATAATGTGAACCATTACTATTGTTCAATGTATCGGTTCAGTTGTCTAGATTGAAACGAAAATGTGTCTTGGTAACTTGAACCAATGTATGCCTCTTGGAGATATGAGTCTTAACCGCTTGCCAACCAAACAAATGATTGTGTCTTTTGGTGAATTATAAACATTTTCAATGTATTCTCTAATATTTGAGAAGTTGTGACTTCTCAAAAATGATCTTTCATTTTAGTTGTGACTTTTCATAAATACCCTTTCATTTATATAAGTTGTGACATTTCACAAGTACCATTTCATTTATATGATGTGACTTTTGACAAGTATCATTTCATTTAAATAAGTTGTGACTTTTCACAAGTGCTCTTTCATTCTCTATAAATAGGGAATCCCATCCATAAATTCATTTACTCCAGATTTTCTACAAAAATTAGAGAAACACTTCATTCTTCTTTTGTCTTTCTTTCTTTGGATTTTGGTTATTTTATATCGAGTTCGAGAATCTCCTTTTGTGTGCACCGACGAGGAGATTAATGAAAACTGACGTTGTTGTTTCTTGGGAGTAGACTATCAAGAAGCCTAGTGCATGTTTAAAATTGGAGGTGGAGGAATCTACTCTAAGGAAAACGTCTATCACATTGTTCCTCAACACCGGGTTCTCTCTTTCTAATTTGTTCTTATTATTTTACAAATTCTCTAGTTCACAAAGCATTTCAGAATATTTCCCAACAGGAATGTGATGCCAACTTTATGACTAAAAATGGTTGGGATTGTATTAGAATCTGGGCGCCTTCTTTACCTTGGGCTCATTGGATTTGACACACTAACTTGCCTAAGAAAATTTTCATTATGATGTGGAAGGCTTATAATAGTTGTTTGAGTGTTGACGAAAAGATTAAAATGGCTAGCATTCCTATGGTTTCTAAATGTAATGTTGCTCTTCAAGTCATATTGAGGATCTTAATCAGTGCTTTGTACAGGTGAGTTTGCTAGATAGATTTGGCGTTGGGCTAAAACTGAATTAGGTCTGCATATGAGTATTTTTCGCACTTGGCAAGAACAAATTAACTTTTGGTTTCTTCGCTCTAGCAAGTCCTCTCAATTGAGGACTATGTTTAATCTTATTTCGTCTCTTGTCCCTTGGAAGTTATGGAATATGCATTGCAAAGCCAGATATGAGGACAAGGTTGACTTGGTTTGGCAAATTATTAAATTTTGCATTCATAAAATTACGCATGAGATCATGAAAGTTTCTAGGCTCCCAAACCAAGATGTTGCTATTTTAAATAGGTTGGATATCCCAGTTTTATTACGTAAACCTAAGAAGGTTCATGTGGTGAGGTGAAATCGGCCTCATCCAGGTTGGGTGAAGCTATAGTGATGGTAGTAGCTTGGATAATCCTGGGCTGTCAGGAGTTGGAGGTGTTATTTGTGATCATTGAGGTCAGTTGCATGCAGCTTATTCTGTGTTCTTGGGTCAGGATTTTAACAATTTAGATGAAATGAGAAGTTTGTTGAAAGGGGTTCGGAGGTGCTATCAACTTGGTTTCTATAAAGTAGAGATTGAGTCCGATTCTCAAATTATTGTTAATTGGATCATCAGGGTTAATTGTAATATCTGGTACTTAGAGGATTTTTGGGACGAGTTACACGGTTACCTTGCTTGCATGGAATATAGAGTGCACCATGTTTTTCATGAAAGAAATGTTGTATCTGATTTTCTTGCCAAGCAGGGTACTAGGGGTTCAAATATAGATTGGAATGCTGATAGAGATGTGATTAACAGGAAATTAAAATGTCTTCTTCGTATGGACAAACTTGGTCTTCCTTATCTGCAGATATCGTAGTGTTTTTTTTCTCGGTAAGATGTGTTCGGCTTATTGTTTCTTTTTTATTTTTTGCATGTGTTAATTTTTTTTTCTGCAAGTGCTTTTTCTCATATCATTTCTGCTTAAGGCTGTTTCTTGTATTTTGTTTGTTTTGATTTCTATTTTCTATGTGAACTTCTTGGTATTTTGTATTGTGGTTGGATATTCTTAGGTTTTTTTTATGCCAGGATTCGGGCCTTTATGCATACTTGTAACCCCTAGATGTCTGTTTGTAACTATGATTTTCCTCCACCATAAGTGAGGACTATCAATAAATTTGGTATTTCATCCTATTCAAAAAAAAAAAAAGGTCTATCAAATATTTTGATGTACAATAGGTATGTGACCAAATACCCTATTCATACCATACTAGTGACATTTATCTTCATATTTCTTTATAGGCTTATTCTAGAAGCCTTTATTTTCATCTTGTTTTATCGCAGTGTGGTTCCACTTCCAGTGGTATCTAGCGTTTCTTTTTGAAAAACTTTGTCTATGCTCCCCTTAATTTTGATAGTTTTCTTCTGTCATGCCCACATCCACAACCACGATTTCCTTTATTATAATGAAATGAGATTCCATTTACTTCAGGGAATAGAGTAGAATCGGTTAGACAAGACTGGTGAGTTTTCATTAATAGCTCGTTGTTTAGTTCAGTTACTAGTAAACAAGATATTGGTTCAAAATACTTGTCGCACTCGATATTGTTGTTGCAAGAGCACATTTGAGCCATGAATATATTATATGTTTCATTTCAAGCATATCCTCGTTAGTAACATTTTCTTTACACAATTTTAATTGTGAGCTTTTTTTTTTTTTTTTTTTTTTAAAAAAAAGAGTAGAGTTCTATTTACTAATAATTTTGCAACTTCATGTGCATCCAATCATAATAAGCTTTGGGGGATCACAGTCTTCTAGTATACGTATATCTCCTTTAAACTATTACATAGAATTAATAGATCTTTAACTTTAAGGTACAGTTTTTAGTTTTCCATACAAATGGGGGTGAGAAAAGCATTGCTTTAGCACGATCCTAAAGGGATGCTTCATTTCCTTAATAGTATTTTTAAGATTTATTCATCAAGATGAATCTCAGCATCAAGGGTCTGTGATATATGACTATTGCCAGAAACATCGAGGGTAGCAAATTTGAGTTTTATAAGATTTGACATGATCTATAACAAATATATTAAGTATTGAATAATAAAGAAATATTTAAAATGGAACTATAAAATAGAAGACAAGGATATTCGTCGTATTGATATGATAACATTATACTCTATACATAAATCATATCAAGATTTTATAAAATTATTTATATTGCAATAAGCAAATATCAATATTTATAGAAATGAAACTTATAGTGGTTAGAAAATGTTTCGAAAGTATCTTACCAAATATCAAAAGCACACAACAGTTAGCTAAAGTCTCGTGCTGATAACGTATTGTGAAATTCAAGAGAAGTAGCAAGAGAATAAAAAGATTGCAATATAAACTTAGCTATTTAGGAGCTCAATATCATTCACTTTGAATTTCTTGTGTTATACAAATGATTCTCAATGCATCAATCTTTTATAGGGATAGGAGGATACAGAATATGAAAAGGTCATATATAAATTAATGGGATACATTGACAAATTTAGGAATTCTAAAATTTTATACATGAATGAACTAGAATTCTAAGCAATCCAATCTAAATCATTATCCCCCAAGTTCATATATACATTTATAACAATTTTCACTTTTTGGCCTAGACCCTAATTTGATTATACCTAAAGATCATGTAGGATTCAGTGGATTGCCAACTCCAAATACCTTGCCCACAGGAGGTTCTGAAGAATGTATTGATTATTATGCCACCAAATTTAAGCATGCAAATTTTATCGAAAGACTGAATCGAACTGTGATCGAGCTAGCAAACTGTAAGTTTCAACCATCTTTTTGTTGCTTCTTTTATGAGCACTATCTGGCAAGAATTGCTAAGTCTGTGTCTCTCATAAAGCCATGCCAGATGTCTCTCATAAAGCCACCATATAAATTGATGTAGTTTGATGCGAGAAAACATATATATTTACAATAAAAAAGAAAAAGTTTTACAATCTGATGTCTCTGAGAACAATTGTGTTCCCAAACAAGACCTTAATGAGATTGAGCTATATTTAGCAAAACTTTAGAACCCTAATTGGAAAGGTGGAGGGTGGGTTTGGATAGATAGTTCAGATGAAATGAGATGAGATATTTTGAATAATAATGAGATTTTTTAAGTTAAGATAAGATGAGATAGTTTGTAAAAAAATGAGTGTTTGGATAGTGCGATGAGATGAGATAGTTTTGACATTTTAGGATTTGATAAAGGGGTCATTCCCACTATGCACTATTCATGTACTGGTCACGCACTGTTCATGTCAGTTGCTTACTGTTCACGTACTATTCACGCACTATTCACATATTGTTTACATTAGTTTTGACACTGTTTACGTCATTTTTTACTATTCATTTAAGTGGATATTTTCAAAACTTAAGAGATGAAATATTGTCTTTAGATAGCCAAAACGATCATACGGTACAACTCCAACTGTCTATCCAAAGCCACCCTAAGAGTAGGCCTTGTTTGGGAGAAGATCAAGTATTCTCAAACAATTCTTTCCCAAACATCACTTAAACATAAAACATTTTTCAATTTCAAATATTCAACATTTTCATCCAAATATAAAATCTAATATAATTTGTCCAAACTTTCAAACAAAACACAAAAAATAATAAAACTTTTTTAAATTCTAAAACAAAAATAATATTAAATAATTAATATTCAAATAATTTTTTAATTTATAATATTGTATTCAAAGAAATGAAAATTGCGAGAGTAGCAATTTTTAATAGTTCTTGTATGTGTTTGATCTGTTGCATATGTGCAGGTAATTCTTAGATTCATTCATGTGTTTGAACACTACAACAAATTTGACTTTTATGGACAAAAATGTTTAGGGACGAACTAAATTTCATCCCCAAAAAACGGATGAATTTACAAAACTGTTAGACCGGATAAATATCCAGTCGAACAGGATCTTCTGTTACGAATTAGATCGTCTCAAAAAGTTTCTTTCCGTCCAAATGGAAAAAAATCCGGTCAAACATACAAATCATGGCGGGGAAGTAATTTATTTTTCCAGAAAAATTTTAAAACCATTCGAACGTAAATTGTTTTGTTCGAAGGTGAAAGGTTTGGTGGAAAAATCTGGCTAGAAGGTTTCTAGACTGTTCGAACGGAACATATTTAGTCCGAACATATTTGAACACCACATTTATACATAACTCAAAATATAAAAAATGTATATATTTCATATATATGAATTCATAAATTAATTTTATGTAATTAATTTTAAAATATTTTAATGCTTTCTTTTATGTTAAATAAAATTTTTAGTTAAATAAATATTATCAGCCAAACACCACATAATATAAATCAATAATTAATCTAGAAAATACAAAACAATATTTAATTCATAACTAAACCAAACTATCAAAACACCATTTATTGTCCATAACTACAAAAATATATATATATAAAAATAAAAGATAGAAACTACTATGATGCAAGGTCTCTATATACAACCTCAATTGCAACTAATCGTCTCTCTACTTGGCTCAGTCGAGTACTTAGCATGACCTAAGTTGCATTACTGGCATGGATCTTTGTACGTAACTCAGAGATGCTAGCATTAATCTCTGTACGTAACTTAGAAGATACAAGCAGTAATCTCTGTACGCAACTAAGATGTGGCAGTATGCACTCCATCGATCACCGCTGATGTATGTATGCCAATCTCAACACACAGTATGTTGGTCATTTCCTTGCGAGTAGATGTGCGTGATGCCTTAGCCTGTGTAGATGTCTCACCAACCGAGGTAATATGATCTCCCAACTGTGTATCTCTCTGAATATCAGCCCAATCAGGAACAGGTTCAAGAAAATGAAGTCTTGGGTGTCCCGTGCTCGGTGACAGGGTGGTACTATTGATCGGTCCCATCGACTCCTGTTCACGTTTGAGGATGTCCGACTTGAAGATTGGGAAAAACTCTGCGACATGTTTGCGGATCCATCATATAAGGTAAATTAAATGAATTCTTTCTGTGTCCTATTGTAATTTTCACTTACTAATTTTTACAACTTCTATGTAGGAGCAAAGTTCTATAAACAAAACAAATAGATCGAAGTTAAAGATTCATCATTATACAGGCTCAAGATCTTTCTATCGCCTCTCTCTGAAATTGGTAATGTACTCTTTTTTTATTATTCTATATAGTTTGTTTTTAATATTTACTTTATATCTTAATAATGTCTTTTGTAGAAAGAGTTAGACACTAATTATGATATAACAAAATTATATACTGCATCACATACTAATAGTAATTGAGAGTGAACTCATCCCGATACTCATGAGAATTATGTAAGTATTATAATTTGTTTTAATTAAACATATTTAAATTATTGTGTCAATATTAAGTTTATATGTTGTGTGTAGGATAAAATAGTTGGCCTCCGTGCTGAAGCTACATCAGATCAAAATTCATCAACAAGTGATGCTGAAATTTTTAATCAAGTTCTGGGTCAACGTTCAGGATATTTGAGGGGTTTGGGTCATTGTGCAAAGCCTTCAGGCTCTTCATCAATGTCAAGTACCACTGCTATTGCATTAGAGAATGTGAATTCTAGGAACGAAGAATTGTTTACAAAACAGCATGAGTTGGAAACTCAATTCACAAAACAAGCAAACATGGAGAAGCGCATAAAACAGCAAGAAGATCAACAAAGAGAGATGCAACTCCAAATGCAGATGCTTATGCAACAATTCAAACCTCCAAGTAATTGGTTTTCGTGTTTTGCATATCAAACAATTACGTACTGATAACATTATTAGTATTATTACTATTTTATTTATTTAGTTCTGACTTATTAGATTAGTTTTATTTATATTGAACAATTTGTAATGTATTTTTGAAATATAAATATCTATTTGGTTTTAAATTAATATTCTTCATGAAAATACTAATCGTTCGAACGATCATTAAACGTTTGAACATATATACATCAGACACAACGGTTCAAACATCACAAGTTAAAGTTCGAACGGTAAAACAAGTTGTGTCCCGTTCGAACAGGCAATACAGTCTTTCCATCCCAAACACGTTCGATTGGCTTAATTTACATTCAATCATCAATTTGTTTATTCGAACGTTTCTTCATGTGTATTTGGTCGAACGGACTAGTATCAATCGACTTGCCATGAAGTACCCGGTCGAACTTTTTTTGGCCATTCGAACGATTTCCTGAGACAAATTCCAATCGTCTAAAAAAAAAATTCCTTTCGACTGTGATCAAATGGTATAGCTAAATTTCATCCCAAAAGATATTTTTTGAGATGAATTTATGATTTTTGTCCCAAAACACCTTTTGGGACAGTTTTATTGGAATGACCTTGGGATGCTTCTTTTTTTTTTCCCCAAAATATATTTTGGGACGAAACTTCAGTCTTTTGGGACTAAACTTTTCGTCCCAAAAGACCATATTTGTTCTAATGGAAGTCTCTGTTTCGTGGTCATGAAGTTTTACGTACGTACGTCGGTTGTGTGCATATATATAGTGTATACATATATATATTTGTGTGTGTGTGTTTACGTGTTGTTTCCCAATCAAATTCTAACTTGGTTATTATACATGTACTGCCATTGCTATTAAACTCAATAATATTCATAATTTGATCCATCCATATCAACTAGAGAATTTTGTGGTTCTAAATCAACATAGAACTCCTATTGCAATATCCTTAATAATTGAAATAATTTAGGTAGCCATCTAACGTCATAGACACAAATCCATGGGAATTAAGAGTTGTCCCACAACCAATGACCACCGTCCTTTTAGGGACAGAATCCAAATCTTGTCAAAAAAATAGTACGAATTGTAATTACCGTTCAAACGGTAATTTATTGTTCAAACGATAATATTTAGTAACGAAATCATTCATCTCTAAAATTGATTGTCCGTTTGAACGGTTTATTATATTCGTTCGAACTATGTTAATTCCATTCGAATGGTGCCAAACCCGTTCAAACACTAATAATTTATTCAAACTAGAATAGTTTCCATCGAATGGAAATAGTGTTAGTTCGAACGAAAATAGTGCTAATTTTTTGAAATTTTACCGTTTGAATGTTTTTTAACTTATTCGAATAGTCAACAATTTCCTAAAAAATATAAACCGCCCCAAACTTTAAGAAGTGTGGGATATTTTACAACTAAGAGAGAGAGAGAGAGAGAGAGAGAGAGAGAGAGAGAGTAGCATACAAAACATGGGGAAATTTTAGGAGTATTATTGTGAGGTAGAGAATAAGAAGAGTTATTTTCTCTTTCAAACAAATGGCATTTTTTTTTTTTTGTAGTTTGAATATGCATTTTTTCTATAATCTACTAATGTTTCTCTCTTTTGTTCTTATAAGGGATTCTTGGTGCTCAAAAATCACTTTTTCGGTTTGTATTTGAGGTATGCCTACATAGATTTTTTTCTTCTTTTTTGCTATCTTGAAATATATAAAAGCTTGTTGTATGCTGTAAA
Source organism: Pterocarya stenoptera (assembly GCA_003123785.1). Lineage (NCBI taxonomy): Eukaryota > Viridiplantae > Streptophyta > Magnoliopsida > Fagales > Juglandaceae > Pterocarya > Pterocarya stenoptera. Next base: position 264,974 of record QEOT01007755.1, on the reverse strand, counting down.
TGTTGTTTTTGTTTTGTTGGTATCTTACGCTATTCTTTATTGTTATAATATTATTTATTACAAATTATGGATGCTTGGTGTTGGCTTGATGTTTATATTTTGTAAGTTTTGTCGAAATATTTTGTAAGCTAATATTATTATATAGTTTTGGAAATAATCTGTGATTCTAGCAAAATATGTAAGATGGTGTTTAGATATAATAAAGTTTGAATGTTATATTTTGGGAATGAAACATATCAATTCTAATTAAAAAAATATTGAAACTAATTGAGCTGAAATATATATGCCAAGAGATTCAAGTGTAAGGAGTTCTAGACCCACAATAATAAATGTTGTTGGGTCTTATAGGAAGTATACCTTCAATCAAGTTTTGCTATGAATTGTCTGGTCTAATATAAGCTGTTCCTTTAATTATTCACTAATTGCCTAATGTTTATGCAAATCTTTAGGGATTGTTCTCGACTACAAGGGAAGATAAAAAGTTCAAGACTTGAATATTCTTGAGTTGAAGAGATCTAGGAAGAACAAAAGTACTAAAGTTTCAAACTTGGTCTGTTTCATTATTTTGTATTTTTCACGTGTTCAAGCTGGTTATGTAATGAGGTGTGTAAACACCATCAATTAATTTGTTATCATTAAGAATTTGAGGAGAATTTGTAATGAAGATTTTTTTGTAGCTTGTATATTAATTTTTCTGATTTTATATGACTATTTGTTGCTAGGTGAAGGCAACAAATGGTAATACTCTTTTAATTTTACATAAAAGTATTTGCTGGGATATTTGTTCACTACAATTGATACTTTTGGTCACAAACCTCTTTTCCTGTGAGATAATTTTGCCGCAAAGGTAGTTTTGCGGCCAATTTTTTTGCCGTAAATAGTTATTTGCGACATATTTAATTGCGGCAAATGGCTATTTGTGACTAATTCTCCAAAACAAAAATCCATTCTATTATGACTATTAGGGATGGAATTTTATTTTTATCCCAAATAAAATCCATTCGAATGGTATTTTTTGCATTCAAACGACTATTAGGGACGAAATTTGTTTCATCCCAAAAAAATTCATTTGAACACTTTCGAATGGAAATTTGAATTTCATCCCAAAAAACCTTTTGAGACAGAATTTTTTAGACAAACTAGAGAAGAAATCGAAGCCTTTTGAGACAAAAAATTTCATCCCCAAAAAGCAAATTTGTTGTAGTGAGAATTGGAAAATAAAATAATAAAATGATATAATGAAAAGTAAGTATTTTGTGTTTATTATATAATACAAATTAGAAAACATTACAATTAAATGACAAGTAGTGCTACACGTAGTTACAATTTTATGTATATGACTACTCATTTTATCAGTTTTATTTTGAAATATAATTTCATAATTTTCAGCATATCAATAGCTAACACGCAGAGAAATTTTTCTTAAATATATTTAACATTTTTATTAAATGAAATCGCTTGATAAAAGCAATAATTGATAAGATGTGAGGTCCCAACCGGCCAACTGTTTGTAGTAGTGGAATATTTCATAAGAGCACTAGCATTCGCTTAGCCAAATGCCAGTGCATCTAAAAATATGCCTCTTTTATCTCTTAAGCCTGTTGAAAAGGTTTAATTAAAATGTGGGAGCTCAACCGAGCTATAGTATATCCAATGTCTTCTTCATCTTTGACATAAATACTGTTCATAGCCAAAGGAATATTTTATTCCAAAATCACTCCGTCCAATTGTAGGAAATCATTTCCCTCATGAATCCGTTCCTTGACACCCCCTTTGACTTTCTCTCCCTTTCACCCTCGTCGAACACCCCCTTTTCATTTTTTTTCTCTCTGTTTTCTCTCTTCCCTTCTCTTTCTCTCCCTTTCTCTCTTCCCTCTAGATTAGCCCGACACTCCCTACCTCCCTTTCTCTATGTTTTTTATTTTTTTATTTTTTTCAATTTCCTTGCTTCTTTCGTTGTCCTAGGATTGTCGACCTTTCCCTTTCGGCTTAGCTGAGGAACAATTGGCAGGGATAGTCAATTTGCAAAAGGAAATTGACATTGAATACTACCAGGAATGATCGGAGAGGACTTGAGATTTTTTCCCTAGACTGCCTCTCCAAGTCTATTTATTTCAATTTCTATTGTGCTCCACAAGGGTAAAAATCCATGGCCACTCTTATTTTTTCAATTTCTATTTCTATTGTTTAGTTGTTTTCAAAACTAGTCTCATCTGTGGTGGTGGGGAAAACATATTGCTTAAATCGGTCCTTGCTCTGTAGTCTGCTATGTGTATACTCAAGTTGCTCAGTCTGTAAAAATGCGTGCTTGGTTTGTGTTTGGTCTGTTTAGGCTTGGTTCAATTTCTTTCTTTGTAGGCTTCATTCTTGTCAGACACAAATTAGACAAGAATTACCATGTGGATATTTGTTTAAACAATATAATTTGACTACTCTAGAGTAAACAATAAACATTCTATGTTGTTCTTGGATGCTCCAGTGTAAACAAGATAATTAGTTCAATGTGTAAGAGCAAATATAGTCATTGCACAAGCAAAGTTATTACTAAAATTCCTCACAGTAGAAATTAATGTGGTTTGCATGTGAAGAACATAAATTGTAATATTATTCCCCCACCCCTTCATGTTCATGTCTTTACAGCATGCATGCAAGAGTAGTACTAGATCAACTTGTTAACTTATTCTTTCTTAGCTTATTATAAATATTATTCTTGGTCCAAAAATTATACTTCAAATCAGACATGAATCTCCTAATGACCATGTAAAGGACATGTTTCATACCACCAATCGCACGGATGACTTGTGACAATAAAGAAGCGGCACTGGTTGCCCTAAGGAGACTCTGATGCTTAAGTCAGTAACACAGTATGAGAATAAGTGTATGTAAAGATGAAGTGAAGTGCTTGTTACCTCTCGTAGGTTATTTATAGAAAGAGATGAACATGGCGTGATGGCAATTGACTCTAATCACCATTCCCGTGTGCATATGTGTGTCCTTCATGATCCCTTATTAATTGAGGAAGATAATTCCTGTTTTATAGGATTTATCTTGCCTAAGACGATCATATCCAACCGTGATGGACATCCAACTCTTTGGGAGTTGTCTACCATGTGGTCATGGTTATAAACCCTTCGGTCGTGGCCCCCCCAACCCTAAGCTAAAGCTTTGCGTCGGCTTCCTAGTCATGGGTTGGTTACCCAAGGGGGTCTAAATATCCCTTCCAATTACCCCGCTAATTTTCTTTGTGCTAGAACATGAAAAGTTAAACTTTTGGATTCTTTATAACCACTATTTAACCCTCTAGTTCGTGGGAGTGCATATGTGCTTTTCCCTTAACTGGCTGAGGTCCATGCAAGTTGGTGTGCTCAAGCCCATGCCCTTCCTTTTTTGAAACGACGTAGCTTACATTAGCAATAATTGTTCCCGCACTTTAAATGGTTCTCAAAGTAAATGGCAACCATCGGTGCAGCCAACCTTTCGAATTCCCAAGAAATCTTATGATTACTTTTCATGATCCTACTTGATTCACTCACTTCTACCCGTACTTCCTCTTTTCTTATTTCCTTTCGCTTCCTCGTCCGTACTTCCTTTTCCTACCTTATTCACATTTCTTTTCCCTTCCCCATTCACATTGCATTTCCCTGCCTTATTTGCATTTCTTTTCCCTACCTCATTCTCATTTTCTTTGTTTGTGTCATCCTTAAGAACTCATTCTTCTTGCACTGACCAGCCGTGGTTCTTCCCGTACCCCATTTGTTCCTCTTCCCAACTCCGGTGAAGGGATCCCATCCTCCTGTTACTGAATCTTCCCACACTCAAATCCCTACATCATTTGAGGGATTTTCTTGGCTTTCTACCCTATCTAAAAGGGATTTGGTGAAGCTAAGGTCCACTTTTTGAATCCTACATTCAGCGAAGCTTTCCATCCCCGCTGTGGGATGTATTGATAAAGAAGGGTTTGCCGGCGACACGGCCCTGACGGTGAGTGCCTGACGCACGGGCTACAACTCCCTTTCATACGGCTTGTTCGTAACGTTTTGGATTTTCTAGGGCTAGCCCCTGCCCAACTTCACTCGCACATTGGGCATGTTCGGATGTGTTCATGTGTGGTCTTCCACATGATCTTGGAGCCCTTGGGGCATACTTACCCAGATCTAATAGCAAAAGAATCTCTTTCTTTCTATGGTGCGAAGTCGTTGCCAGGCAACATTTGCAATTTGCATGTTAGGTCCCAACGCTTGGTAACCTTCGAGCCTCATTATTCTAATGCCAAGCAGTGGCAAAATAAATTCTTTTTTTTATTTCTGGTAGCAATTGGGAGTATCCTGCACACGAGATGCATATCGAGACTACTTAGTGCATGCTAATTGGGGAAAGGTCCCCGACGACAAAAGCTTGCTGTTGGATTTGACTGATAGGGAGCGGTCCTGTGTTGACATCGTCCTTAATTGGGCAAAGGAGAATGTTAGGAATGGTTTGGCAATAGAAGACTTGCTCTCCGCCACTAATGTTGACAGATTCTTGGTGACACCTCTCTAGGCCCTTTTTAGGGGTCGTAAACTCAAAGCCATTACACCCCCGGAGAAGAGACGTGCCCCCCAGCCTGGGGGGAAAAGGAAGGCTTCACGTTCTTTGCCCAAACACCCTTGTGAAGGCGTTGATGAAGGTGGAGGTGGATCCAAGAGCTATTTGTGAGGTTGTTGGATCTGTCGTAAGGGCAAAGGTGGAGGTAGATCCAGGAGTGGGCTACAATCCAAACCTTGTTGTTGGTGAAGAGACTCTTGATACTTCCCCTCGGAGAGGAAATGCCTAGAACTTCCCCGAAAAGAGTTTATCCCCCTTTGTTGCCAAATCTTGACGACCTTACTGGGCTCATGGGCCAAGCCCTTGCTGACTTGGCGACGACCTTCTCTCCTCTCGCCGACCTCCACACCCAGCATCGGCAACCTTTCTGCGAATATGTACAGTGCCTTTTCTATAGGCGTGGCTGGGGCTGCGGCACCTGAAGCTGTCTCACTTGGCCGCGCCCAGACCAACACTGAAGATGACCGCAGGGAGCAAGGATCTACCCTGAGTTCTTTGCAGTTAAGGGAACAAGCAGGGTAGAGGAGGTTGGTCCCCGATGTACCGCATCCCCTTCAGTGTCGGTCGTGGAGATGTCAAAGCATTTAAGGAACATGCTCCCTCTGATACTGTGTCTACTTTTACTTAGTATGGTTACTTCTATATTGGGCCCTTTCACTTAGTTGTTTTCTTGTGTAGGGTGTTGACGAATTGGAGGCTTAGATCATGGGTGAGCTTCCCGAGTTGGAGTACGAGGTTAAGGAGTGGCGAAAGTTTGGATACTAAGCCAAAAAGGAAATGACCAGGCTCACAGTTGAGAAGACTAAGATGGAGTGCTACCTGGAATAGGTCGATGGGCACATCCGCAACTTGGAGACTGACCTTGAGTTCCTACATGATGAAGTGTGTGAGCTTCATGGTGAATTGCTTCGAGCTCAATCCCACTAGGCACGTGACAGCTTTGCCTTGTAGCTGGCGGAGTCTGAAAGAGCATCCGCTCAAGCTCAGGAGTCTGAAAGGGTGTCTAGATTGAGTGAGGCCTTGGCCGCCTCCCAGCGATCGTAAGTGAATGCCAAATGGCATTCCCTGGATTCTGCTCAAGCATTGACTGCCTTGGAGGAGGAGCATAAGGGGCTAGCCTTGAATTGTCAAACGAGAATGCATTCCGTGTGGAGAAGCATGGGCAGCTCAACCTCCAACTGTCTAAGGCGAAGGGAAATTATGAGGAAGTGCAATCTAGGTTTGCTGCTTATAAGAAGGTGCAAGAGGATACTGACGCCGCACAAAGTAAGATAGCTCAAAGTTTGTGACATCTTAATGCTACTACTAAAGAGCAAAAATAGTAGTTGGACAGGTTAGGGGCTTAGTTAGCCTCGGCCAAGGGGAGTTGGTCCGTTTCCACCCTTAACTAGCCACCACCAGGGTTGTTAGGGACTGCGCATTTGGATACGGCTATAGGGCTGGTATGGCTCGTTTGTAGGCCCACCTGCTGGCTAACCCTCCCACCAACCTGAAGAAGCTGGACTTGGAAGAGTTTCAGCTTGATGCAGTGTCCTGCCAGTTTGTGGACACCCTAGGGCGCAAAGAAATGCCCAGCACCTTTCCCAACCCAACATCGTCAACCCGCCCGGCTGGAGCCTCCTCCTCATGAGATTTCTGACTTTTGTTACATTTGTGTTTGATTTCTGTTTTTGCTTTCGACAATGTTTGCCACTCGAATTGGCCTTTCACTTTTGTACATTATTTTTATGTTGGTTCTAGACAACTTTTGACCCTCGAATTGGCCTTTTACCTTTGTATCTGATCTTTGTGTTGGCTCCGAGCCATTGTTCGGATTTATTACTCCATGTAGTTTTACTTTTGCCCTATAGGTACTTAGTTTCTATGTGTGTTCCTATGCTGGTTTTTAGCCTCAGTCCTCCATGCCCTTTTACCTTGCTCAACAAACTATTCTGGATAACGGTGGCTAGCCGTTGGCTGGCTGTTGGGTCCTCTAGCCTCCACACCCGTTGACTTGTCCCATGAGTTATACTCGAGCCTGGTGGATAACTGTTGGGGGGTCGTGGCGTCTTACACCCGTTTTGATTGCACCTCGAGTGTATACTCGTCCCTTGGTGGCTAACTTGTTGGGGGTCGTGGGGTCTTGTGACCTCCACGCCCATTTTGGTTGCATCGCAAGTGTATACTCATCCTTTGGTGGCTAACTTGTTGGGGGTCATCGAGTCTTGTGACCTCAACGCCCTCGTTGGTTGCCCTACGAGTATATACTCATCCTTTGGTGGCTAACTAGTTGGGTGCACCACGAGTGTGTACTCAACCTTTGGTGGCTAACCATTGAGTGGGTCGTGGTGTCTTCTGACCTCCATACCCTTGCAACCACTACGAGTGTATACTCGACCTTTGGTGGCTAACTGTTGAGAAGGTCAGGGGTCTTCTAACCTCCACGCCCTTGTTGGTTGCACCTCGAGTGTATACTCGACTGTTGGTGGCTAATTGTTGAGTACACTACGAGTGTGTACTCGACCTTTGGTGGCTAACCGTTGAGTGGGTCATGGGGTCTTTTGACCTCCACGCCCCCTTATTGGTTGCACTGCAAGTGTATATTTGACCTTTGGTGGCTAACTGTTGAGAGGGTCATTGTGTCTTCTAACTTCCACACCCTTTTGGATTGTAGTGGGTTGTATGCTTACCCACTTTTATTAACATGAGTCCTATCAAAATGTACACTTTGAAAACCAAAATTTTTTTTAAAATAAATGCATAAGAAAATAACTTTTTATGGGCCCACAAGACTCTTGGTAGCTCTTCTGGCAACTCGCATTTCTGGTAGGGACCTATTCGTTGATACTGTTTTCCCATTTATCTGAAGGTGCCCAAGCAATGAATATCTCACATTTATCCCGAGTTCCTAGCACCACACCCTGTAATGCTAAAAATTGAACTACCTCTCATTGTTGGAGATTATAATGTTGGGGATTCCAAATCTGCACACGACACTTTTCCATAGGAACCTGGTGATAGTTTTGTCTGTTATGGTGGCTAGAGCTTCTACTTCCGCCCACTTCATAAAGTAATCTACTGCCACTATCATATGTTTTACCCTGCCCTTTCCGACTCCCCACTGGCGAAGGGCCATAGGGAGGTGATGGAGGATAGTTTTTCTGGTAGGCAATGTGGGACTAGGGCATACGCTTGACACCGACTACATCTTCTAGCAAATTGTTTGGAGTCTTTGAGAGCATTAGGCCAATAGTACCCTGTCCTTAAGGCTTCTCTTGCCAAGGCTGTCCCCCCTGAATGGTTACCACTGACGCCCTCATGTATTTCCCCAAGGACCTACTGCGCTTCTTCAAGTGAGATACCTTAGTAAGGGGTTGTGAAACCCTTTTTATACAAAACACCGCCGATTTTGACAAACCGCGCCGCCTCATTTCCCTCGAGAAGGTTCCCTATTTCTAGGTAGTTTTCTATTTCATTGGCCCATTCTTGCATCCTAGGTCCCACATGTGTTATTGGGATCCCAACGACTGGTACCTCTATCAACATCTTCTGTACCTGCCATTGTAATTTTATGACATCCTTTGCTAATGCCGCCTTGGCCAACCTGTCTGCCACCTAATTGTCCACCCTCAGAACTTGTACTATGGAAAAGTACATGAACTGGTCGCAGAGCACAAGTAGCTGCTTGAGATAGTTCTTCAGCTTCTCCCCCTTGGTGGCGTAGGCCCCTGTTACCTAGTTCACCACTATTTGGCTTTTACCTCTACCTAGCACCCAGTGCCTTGGCGGTGGATAGTCCTGCTATTAACACCTCATACTCTGCTTCATTATTGGTGGTCTTGAAGGTGAGCGTTGCCATATAGTGGTACTCTTGACCTACGACGATGTGAATCCCACTGCTGCCCCCTGTTCGACAGGCGAAACCATCGACAAAGACTATCCAAGGTTGGCCGAGGGGTGGCGCCATGACTTCTGCTAGGAATCCGGTGAACTCAGCGACAAAATCTGCGAGGGCTTACCCCTTGATTGCATTTCTGGGTGCATAGCTGATTCCGAACTCACTAAGCTCTATTGACCATGCGAATAGCCTTCCTGAGGAGTCTGGCTTTTGTAGTACTCTCCAAAGAGGATGTTCTGTTAATACCTTAATTGGGTGGGCTATGAAGTACATTCGCAGCCTTTTGGTGGTTATCACTAATGTAAACGCCAACATCTCCATCCGTGGCTACTTGACCTTGTCACCCCTTAGTGCACGACTCGTGTAATATACTAGCGCCTGGTTTCCTTCCTCTTCCTTCATTAGGATGGTGGACACAACGTGGGAGGATACCACCATGTAAACAAATAGGATGTCCCCTTGATTAGGCTGACTCAAAAGGGGCAAGTTGGTCAGGTACTGCTTTAGTTCTCAGAAGGCTTGGTCACATTCTTCCTTCCAAGGGTGTACTTTCCTTAGGACTCGGAAGAAATGGAGGAATTTATCTATGGACCTTGACACAAACCTGCTCAAGGTGGCCACCTTTCCCGCTAGTCGTTAGGCGCCGTTGATAGTTCATGGTGGTGCCATGTTTAAGATTGCTTATCTTCTCAATGTTGGCTTCAATTCCCCTCTCCGAGACTATGAACACCAGGAATTTGCCCTAGTTAACTCCGAACGCGCACTTAGCTGGGTTCAGCTTCATCTTATATTCACGTAACACTGCAAAGGATTCCCTCAGGTCCATAGGTCCATTAGATGTTGGGCGACTTCCTTTCTCTTCACCGGTAGGTTGTCCACGCATACGTCCATGGTCTTCCCAATTTGGTGCTTGAACATTCGATTGATCAACCTTTGGTATGTCACCCTAACGTTCTTCAATTCAAAGGGCATCACTTGGTGGTAGTAGAGTTTTTTATCGGTTGTGAACGTCGTCTTCTCCTCATCCGCCTTGTTCATCCTGATCTGATTCTACCTGAATAGGCATCCATAAAGCTTAAAAATTTGTGCCCAGCGGTGGCGTCTACATTGACGTCAATCCGAGGGAGTGGGAAGCTATTCTTGGGACAAGTTTTGTTGAAGTCAGTGAAGTTCACGCACATCCTCCATCTACCATTAGCATTTTTTACGAGCACTACATTGGAGAGTCATTTAGGGTAGTGCGCCTCCCTTATGAAACCCTCTGCTAAGAGCCTATCAATCTCCTTAGCTATGGCCGTGCATTTCTTTGTGCTAAACGACCTCCTCTTCTTGGTGCAATTTGGATGTTCTGGGTGCAATTTTACGCTCTCCAGTGGTTCATTAGCCTCAGCTTGCAGTAGATTGCTCTCATCTTTGGCTTCTATGTCCTGTTACTCTTCTACCTGAGGTGGTGGCAACGGCTGCTCCCCTAAGTTACCCACCAAGCAGACTGCCGGTGCCCCCCTTCAACTCTTGAACATAATACTCTCGGGCCAATATCTACTCACCTCGAACTTTGTCGACTCCTTATTCTGTTGGGAACTTCATTTTAAGATAGTAAGTGGAGGCCACCACCTTTAAGCTGTTGAGGGTTGGGCGTCTTAATATGGCATTATAGGATGACGGAGCCTTGATCACCAGGAAGTTCGTCATGCTGGTGTTCGCCGTAACCGGAAGCATGATCGCAATTTGGATGTTATGGGTGCAATTTTACGCTCTCCAGTGGTTCATTAGCCTCGGCTTGCAGTAGATTGCTCTCATCTTTGGCTTCTATGTCCTGTTACTCTTCTACTTGAGGTTGTGGCAACGGCTGCTCCCCTAAGTTACCCACCAAGCAGACTGCCGGTGCCCCCCTTCAACTCTTGAACATAATACTCTCGGGCCAATATCTACTCACCTCGAACTTTTTCGACTCCTTATTCTGTTGGGAACTTCATTTTAAGATAGTAAGTGGAGGCCACCACCTTTAAGCTGTTGAGGGTTGGGCGTCTTAATATGGCATTATAGGATGACGGAGCCTTGATCACCAGGAAGTTCGTCATGCTGGTGTTCGCCGTAACCGGAAGCATGATCGCAATTTGGATGTTATGGGTGCAATTTTACGCTCTCCAGTGGTTCATTAGCCTCGGCTTGCAGTAGATTGCTCTCATCTTTGGCTTCTATGTCCTGTTACTCTTCTACTTGAGGTTGTGGCAACGGCTGCTCCCCTAAGTTACCCACCAAGCAGACTGCCGGTGCCCCCCTTCAACTCTTGAACATAATACTCTCGGGCCAATATCTACTCACCTCGAACTTTTTCGACTCCTTATTCTGTTGGGAACTTCATTTTAAGATAGTAAGTGGAGGCCACCACCTTTAAGCTGTTGAGGGTTGGGCGTCTTAATATGGCATTATAGGATGACGGAGCCTTGATCACCAGGAAGTTCTTCATGCTGGTGATCGCCGTAACCGGAAGCATGATCGCTAGCGATGTAACGGGTCCAGTTTGGTCCAGTATTTGACAAAATTTGGAACCGAACCGATATACACCGGTTTTGCATTTTCAAGAACCGATTCCACACTGGTTACCCTCCTAAACCGGTACTTCCAGTTTTACTAGTTCCAGTCCAGTTCGGTCTGATTTTTCGGTTTTAATAAACTATATTATATAATACATAATATGTATAATATTATATTATAATATAAAATACTATAGTGATAATATATTATAGTATATTATAATTGTATTATAGAATATAATGATATATTATAATTTATAATATAGTGATATATTATAGTATATTATAATATATAGTGATAGAGTAAAATTATTATGTTTGGGGGGTGAGATGAGAATTTTGTATTTTATTTTAGAGTTTAAAATATTATTTTTTAGTTTTGGATTTTGAAAAAGTCTAATTGGAATTTGAAAAATGTGTATTGGGATTTGAAAAAGAAAAATATGAACCGGTCGATTTTGGTCTGATCCAGTTTTAGGAAAAGAAAAATGGAAACCAGACCGATTTTGATCGATTTTAAGTAAAAATAAAACCAGTACCAGATCGAACCAAACTTGGTATGGACCAAATCCACTGGTTCAGTCCAGTCTAGTCCACTTTACCGGTTCACAGGTTTTTTTTTTAACACCCCTAGTGATCGCGCCTAAGGGTTGAATGGCTTCTCCCAAAAACCCTTTGAGCGGAGAAGGTGATAGTCGCAAATTGTCGAGGTTAATACCCATTCTAGTGAACGCATCCCAAAACAGGATGTCGGTTGAACTCCCATTGTCGACCAAGACTTGCCTAGTTGTGCAATTGGCTATCAGCAGCGTGACTACCAAGGCATCATTGTGGGGATACATAACCCCTTCGCAATCTTCATCCCTGAACGAAATGGTTGGGGTTGCCCTTGTTCTAGGGTATTTGTATGGCTTGTCTGTCATGTATACCTCGCAATACCTTGCCCTGCGGGTGTGGGATTTTCTGCTAAATGTCGTCGCTCCACCCCCAGCGAAGCTGCCTACTATCTTGCGAATCTCTCCAAAAGGGGCTTGCTCTTGGTCTCTCCTTGGCCAAGGAGAGTTGTTCCTTCCTTACCTCTCTTACTCTGGCGCTTAGGGATTTTACTTTGCCTCTGTTCTCATTGGCGGCTCTCCTCCCCCTATGGCATGATGTAATCAATTAACATTTTTCTAACTCCCCACTTCCGAACATCTCATTGACTCCCTTCGTTAGAGTGATGAAATCTTTGATCCAGTGGCAGTTGGTTTAGTGATATGTGTAGTAGCACTGGCCTCTGCCTGGTGAGTGTTCTTCCTTCCTTGCTGCCTTAATGTTCTCCTGAATGTTGTGGTTGTTGTGGACTAGGCGACGCCCTTGGTCCTGGTGACTGGTGTATCGGTCGCGCTTATCATCCTAGTGGCCTCGGCTGTTTGTTCTTTTGTCTTGATCTTTAGAATTGTTCTGGTTCCTGTTCTCTGGTTTTGTTTCCTGCTTTCATGGCTCTAAGAGAGCCTGTAATGTATCATCCACATTAAAGAAGTCGTATACTCGGCCCATGAACTCCCTTAAGGTGGATGGAGTTCTCCTGGCTAGTTCAGACATGAACAGGCTTCGGGGCCAGATTCCTCCCGAGAGGGCGGCCAAGGTGATCTTCTCATCTTGGTCATCCATGGTGAGCCTTTCTTTGTTGAAGCACGTCAAGTAAGCCTTTAGGTTTTCTCCTTCCCATTGCTTCATAGTCAGTAGATCGGCAGATGGCTTACGGCGTGGCGCCTTCTACTTCCCTTAAACTACGTAAGGAATTGTTTTGCAAGCTCCACAAAACTGCAAATGGATTTGGGGCGTATGGCTCCAAACCAGCGTCATGCTATCCCTTTCAATTAGGGGTGGGCAACAGGGCCCCGCTGCCCCGCCCCCGTTTGCCCCTCCCCGCATCTGCCCCCTAGCAAGGGCAAGGGGCGGGAAGGCCCAACCCAACCCAGCACTTATATATTTTATTATATAAATACATATTTATATATATTTATACGATACATGTTTATAAATATTTATTATTTGTACTTTATATAAATATAGTAATATGTATTAAGTATAACTTTTACTTAATTATTTGTATAAATTGTAGTGTAATATGGTGACCCTTTTATAGATTGCCAAGGCAATATAAAAGTCCCACACATTGCTATATGCACTAGCAAATTTAAAAACTACACAGTTTTTAAATTATAGTCATATTTACAAATTTAAATTTACAATTTGGGTCCAAATGTGTTTTTGATCACTTTTGGACCTAAAAATAATTTTTAGACCTAGTAGACTGTAGTCCATTTTTTAAGTGGGCGAGAAGCAGGGGTCAACACCCCACCCCTGGCCCATGAAGGGCGATGGGTGGGGAAAGGGCTACCCCGCACCGTATGGTGTGGGTAGAACCCCTACTTTCAATTTTAGCAGGTCCCAGGGGAACTTGTGAAGGGTCATATGTGCCTTGAAATTTTTGAAGTGATCAACGGGATCCTTGAATCCGTCGTATAAGTCGATCTGTAGCACTTTAAATTTGGAAGGTAGTGGTACCGCCCTGACTTTCTTGCTGTAAGGAAAATCTGTACGAGTAAAAAGCTGCTCCACAGAAGAGGATCCACCCATCCTCTTTGCCATCTCCTTGTACTTGTCAACTAGACTGCGTAGTTCATCATGCATCATTTTCTTCTCTATTTCTTCACTATTTACCCCCTCTGCACTGTGTGCATCTCCTTCAACCTGCCCGTTTTGGCCAGGGGGTTATCCTTCTACCGTTTCAATTCTTCGTTCTCCTTTTGCAGTTGCTCGACAACTGCCATCACCTGTCTTCAGCTTTTGCTAACCTTGTCTCTACTTCTGTCATGCTTGTTTCTGTGTCCCGATTTACATGTGATCACGTAACGGTTGGCATGTGAAAATCACATTAAAGTCTATAAAGATCCCACAAGCAGCACAATTGTAAAGGACGTGTTTCACACCACCAATCGCATGGATGACCTGCGACAATAAAGAGGCGGCACTGGTTGCCAAAGAGGTGACACTGGTTGCCATGGGCAGAATCTGATGCTTAAGTCAGTAACACAGTATGAGAACAAGTGTACACAAAGATGAAGTGAAGTGCTTGTTACCTCTCATAGGTTATTTATAGAAGGACATGGGCATGGCGTGATGACAACAGACTCTAATCACCATTCTCATGTGTCTATGCATATCGTTCATGATCCCTTATTAGCCGCGGAAGATAACTCCTATCTTGCCTAAGATAATCGTATCCAACTGTGATGAACATCCAACTCTTTGGGACTTGTCTGCCATGTGGCCATGGTTATGGGCCCTTCGGTCGTGGCCCCCCCAACCCTAAGCTAAAGCTTTGGGCCGACTTCCTAGTCATGAGCTTGGTTACCCAGGGGGTCCAAATATCCCTTCCGAACCATAAAAAGAAATAGACAATAAAAGTCAAGATTTCACATACTTGTCATGAAATGACCCCACAAATTGAAGAGACAAAGAGGAGGGTTTTGAAAAAGATGAGAGAATAAAACCCACGGCATTTCACCATTATAATTGATTCTTTTTTTTCTTCTTTTGCATTTTGCTTCATTCAAGAAATTTAGCACAAGAAGTATGTACAAACTTGAAAGTAATTAGTTACAAAAGAAGAAAAACTGAAAAGAAAAAAAAAATTAGAGATCATGATCATTTTTCTTAGTTTGGATTTAATTTCCAAACTTGAACTTGTGTATGCAGGTTTGTGTATGGTCAAGTTGCATGTACCAGACTTCTGATTTTTGGCATTCTAATGTTGAATGGCATCTCTTTTATAGTCACTTCAATTTTTGGCCCTTTTCTTTTATTGTAACAGAGTGACTCAAAATGTTAACAACAGTTTTATAATTTGATATATTTGTAAATATATTTTTATTTCATAAGTCATTAACCAATATTTAGCGAAACTTTAGAATCCTAATTGATATATTATAAAATTAATATTTAGTGAAACAAAAATTAATATTTATATTATATAAGTCGAGCTCCACACTAGCACCTTATGCGGTCGAACCTATCTCCCACCTAATCTCGCGTTTGGAAATCTTTATCACTTAACACAAGCGAAATAGAAACCACGAACCCACTCCCGAAATTTTTTTTTGTACAGATTTCTACGGACTACCTCTATTGCATATTTTATCTTGAAGATTCTCATGGCCTTCTTTCATAGCAAATTGGCCTTAAGAGTCACGGGCAACTGAGGAGTTAAAATATCCCAAGCCCATAATGGGTCTCCAAGCTCATCCCAAGGTGGGGGCGACTCATCAGGAGGGAAGAAAGAGAGAAGGAAAGAGAGGACAAAAGGCTGAGGGAAGAAAATGTGACAGTAGCGAAAAGATGAGATGTGACATAAAGGATAGGGATGTGAGGTAAAGAAGACAAGGGGCAGAGGATAAAGGGAAGAGACCAAACCACTTCAAAGGGGACATGTGAGAGCTTCTTCGAGAGGACTTTTTGGGCGAGACTATGGCTTCAGCTTTTCCAACGACAACATCTCCCTCAAAAGATAGATCTATGATTTCCATTGTATAGTGAGGATGAGAGACTATATATAGAACAATCATATTATAGTGTATTGTCGCTCCCTAAACGCCCTGTGGACGTAGGCATTATGTTGAACCACATAAATCTGAGTATCTCTCTCTTTTACTTTCCCTGCTTTTATTTCATGTTCACTACTATGGATGTACGCATGGATACTGTATAGTCGCACCAGGCACCGCCGGGGGCCCCAAACCACACCAATCGAGGCTCAAATCGCTATAGTGGGCCGAGAATAACTCTTTCTCCCAGTCAAGCCTGTTGTGCTATTTTTAGGAGTTAACAAGACCACTCATTTTATCAATTTTATTTCAAAATAAAAATTTTAAATTTTATAATTTCATAATTTTCAGTATATCAATAACTATCATGCAGATAAGTTTTCTTAAATACATTTAACATTTTTCTTAAGTGAAATCACTAGATAAAAGCAATAATTGATAAGATGTGAAGTCCCCGCCGGCCAACCGTTTGTAGTAATGGAATATTTCATGTAACGACCGTGCCCCACGTGCTAGGGGCGGAATCTGCTACGTACATATCTATTCATAGCATCATTTTCTTCTCCTTTTTCTTTTCCTTTCGTTTTCCTCACCAACAGGGAAGACACTAAGCATCTGCCTCTCTCTGCAGTAATGCATTGCTCCCCAGCCCTTTCATCATTTCCTGGACGTTTAAAATATTTAAAACAAAAGTGAGTCTAATACTTAGTAAGTAGTACACCATGCAGTGAACATACTAGGCATCTATTCTTTTCCTTTTGAAAACATACATACATAAACATTTGCATTTCATTCCATGCATAAACATTCTTAGAAATAATTAGGCTTTCATGCATAAACATTCTTTTATGCTTTTCATCTTTCATGCATAAACATTCTTTTCATGTTTTTCATGTTTTACATCTTTTCATGCATAACATGTTTTTTATGCATTACATCTTTTCACTTTTATAGGCCATTACACACTGTTACACCCTGCGTGCTAGGATTAGTGGCCCTATGGCCAATGGATTCACCTATGGCCACAGGTTGGAACCCCATTCCGTCAGGGTGCAGCACTAGGTGCACTACCAGATACTACTACCCGGCATTGCAATCTGCCCATTCATTCATTGAGTACCCATTTCCTTTCATGTGGCCGTTACGTATTTTCATTCATTGAAACTTTCGTTTCCTTTCATTCCTTTCGTATTTTCATTCATTTCGGTCCTTTTCATTTAACAGTTCATTCATAGGAAAGGAACGTCACTTAAAAACATGAGTTTACCATTATTTAAAAGCATGAGTTTAAACATTTTCTAGAAGCATGAGTTTAAACGTCCTTTAAAGCTTTCACACCATCTTAAGGCATGAGCTTAAACATCATTTAAAGGCATGAGTTTAAATACCATTAAAAAATGCATGAACTTAAATACCATTAAAAGCATGGCTTAAATATAATTTAAAAGCATAAGCTTAAACATCAATTAAAAACATAGGCTTAAACATCATTTGAAGGCATAGACTTAAACATTATTTAAAAGAATAGGCTTAAACTACAATCAAAGCACGAGCATAAACATCATTTAAAAGCACGAACTTAAACATCCTTTGAAAGCAAGAGCTTAAATATCATCTTTCAAGACATCCTTTAAAATGTCAGTTCTCAGGGACATTTTAAAAACTTCAGTTCTCAGGGGCATTTAAAGCATAAATTCATAGGAACATTTTAAAACACATTTAAAGCATCACTTGAAGCATAAAACTTGAGACATTCCTTTCCTTTCCTTTCCTTTACATTTAAACATTTTCATCATCTTTCTTAGTTCAATGCACATGCATTTTAATGAACAAGATACATTTTCATGCTATAATACATATAGGAAAAATCATAAGTTTCCTGAGAGAGCATGCATGAAAATCTCATAACTTAGGATCTACATGCATGCATTACCTTATACATGTACACACAATGATAATCGATAGGGTACTTAACAGGGGTTATCAAGAAAGGGTTATACATACTATATTCATTTACTTAGATAAACATTTGAAATAAGAGAGAGATATTCTTTCATAAAGAGAGCATGGTGTAAAAAGCATGGTCATAGCTACTTACCTGTGAGCTTTACTAGTCAGTTCCTTTGAACATGAAAGTAGACTCCTAGTCCTATCCAATAAAATGAGATAAACATATTAACATCCACCTTACTTTGAACCTTACTAATCTATACGCTCACACATTCACTTAAATTCTAACTTGAAATTAAACGTTTACTTAACCCGTTCGTCTACCCACCAAGCATGGCACTAAGTCAAAACATTAAAATCTTCATTCCAAACATTTTAAAGAAACTCATGAATGTAAATAACATGATTGTTATCTCTTCTAAAGGCCAATGTTTTCTATGTGAAGGGTAGATGGAAAATCATAGATTAAAATGCATAAATGGTAGGAATTATTTAAAAAGGGAAATAATAAGAAATTTGCTTCAAATCTGAAAATGTTTCATCAAAGAAGGCATTGATAGTTTAGCAACATCATTTGGAAGGTAAATCCAACAAAAGGGCCAATGCTTACAAAGGGTTGATTTTTGTCATTTCTTTTCATGGGTTTTTCATACTAAAATTCATCTTTAGTTGAACAAAATGTGAAATTGAACAAGGGAATGGAATGGGCTGATTTAAGCCCTAAAACATAAAGCATAGCAGAAAATTCTGCAACACTTGGACAGCCAATAGTCTTGGTACTTTCATGCTCTTAAACATCCTTTATTTAACCAAAATCTCAACTATATAATTACACAATACTAGAGTTATAGAAAACTTAAGAAAACATTACATATTTTTCTGAAAACATAGCATAAATAAAAATGGTACAAGACTTGGCAACTTAAAATTCTCAAAACAAGCTTTACTAGCTTAATTAAAAATCTTAGTGGCTTACTTAGGCCATAAACCTTGAGGAAACTATGTCTAAAATCATAAACCTTAACTTCATTAATTTAACACATAAAGACATAATTAAAACATGGTTTAAACTTGAAAAAACACAATGAAGGACTACAACAACATTGTCTTGCAAAACATACGGCTGGAAATAAAAACAGGGCATAACACATAAAAGCTATGATTTCCTCTACCCGATTAACACCCAAATTAGAACAAATATTAGGGGAAACAAATGAGAAATCAGTTTAGGAATAACTACACAACAATCGGTCAACTTAGGAAATTCAAAAACCCCAAAACCGAAGCATCAACAATTATTAAAAGAAAAAACTTGATTAAACCATGGCTAAGCTTTGAAATACACAAAGGAGAAGCAGTAAGGGTCCTCTTACCTTGCTATAGAGTCATAGGCTTGAAGATGATGAGAGGAGTTGATTTCTTGAAAAACAAAAAAGAGGAGAAGAAGGGAAAGTGTGTTAGCTTGCTTGGAAATGGAGTGAAATTTTATTTCCTTTCTTGGGTGTGGCCGAGGGGTATGGGGCGGGGGGGATAAAGGGAAAATTGATTTTGTTTTCTTCTCCCTTAGAGCATCCTCATTGGAGTCCCCATATCCCATATATCCCTATAATTTGGGGATAATTATAGGGTTTTCCCCAAAAGTCCCTCCTCATTGGATTCCCCATTTTAGGGAAAAGTTTTAAGGAATGAATTGTGGTTCCCCAATATGGGGAACCACTATTCATTCCCTAAATCACTTTTATCAATATTTTATTCATTTCAATTAAATTAATTCTTCTTTCAATCATCTACACTTTCTCTCATACTCATATTTGTTATAGTTTTAAATAATAGTTTTAAAAATAATTTAAATAACTCCAAAAATATTAAAAAAAAATTTAAAAATATTAAAAATAATTTAAATTTTATTTAAAATATTCACTAGACTAATAATTCAAAACATAAGAAAAAATATTGAGTAGTTAAATTTGTAAATGGAAGTAAGAGAAAAAATTAATAAAGAAAGAATAGATAAATATTATTTTAATAGAATAGGGAATGGATAGGGAATGAGATGTTGAATGTTTTTTAAATATGAGTAAAATTTAGGAAAACATTTTAGGAAATGTAATTTTTAACTAAATTATAGGAGATTTTATGAGGAATCCAATGTAGATGCTCTTATATTACCTTCATCGATGGGTGTACGTGAAAGAAGAAAAAAAAAAAAAAGAATTAATTGTTTCCCATGGAAGCTATCGGGTAAGAGAGAAAGAATGGGGTCAAATGGATCAAAGCTTATCACATAAGCTTGAAAAATGGATGGTGGAGATCTATCCACCTCAAGAATGTTTTTCACCTACCAATTCAATGGTAGAGATTAATTAGGTCATTTCTTAAATAAATAAAATTAAAAAGTTTAAGAGAAATATTTCAAAATCTTAAAAATAATACTTTGATTTATTTTAATAAATCATATTTTAAAAATTAAACATACTCATCTTGAAATAAAAAAATTAAAAGTAAAAATAAAAATCTTTATCTCAAAATATTTAACTTAAAGAATTAAATTAATAATAATGACCTAAGAACCTACATAATAGGATTCGAGTATTACATTTCATAAATCTTGGAACTTTGCATATGAGGTCCATGGAGCTAGCCGCCATTGATGGCCAAATAGAACTCGCAATTGAAAAGTCTCATGTTCGGTAAAATTTGAAATATTAACAACAATTTTATAATTTGATATATTTGTAAATATATTTTTATTTCATAAGTCATTAAGCTAGATTTAGCAAAACTTTATAATCCTAATAGATATATTAAAAATTAAAATTTGAAAAAATTGATAATATTTAGCGAAACAACAGTTTTATAATTTGATATATCTATTTTAAATAAAAATATATTTACAAAAATGATGTACCATAATAAACTACCTCCATTTATAATGTTTTATATTATCAAATATCTTCGTCAATCATACAATTTCTTTTTAATTTGCCCGATACGTGGAAAGCCATCAGCAGCCGCGGTTCATTGTATACAGGATCGATCAGGAACCTTCAAAGAGCAAATAGACATGAATAAGCCAATTTCTTTTTTCTTTTTCTTTTTTTATTTTTGTTTTTAAGTGGAAGATAAGAAGCGGAAAGCCAATCCAAGCCAAACGTTTAATTTGTAAAGTTTACGTCTTGAGTAGAGAAAGAGAGAGAGTTCAGAAATGGAGAAAATAGAGCACACCATGGTCACCAGCAATGGCATAAACATGCACGTGGCATCGATAGGGATAGGCCCGGTGGTGCTCTTCCTCCATGGCTTCCCTGAGCTCTGGTACTCGTGGCGACACCAGCTTCTCTACCTCTCCTCCCTCGGCTACCGCTGCATCGCCCCCGACCTTCGCGGCTATGGCGACACCGACTCCCCGCCCTCCCCTGCCTCTTACACAGCTTTCCACATCGTCGGAGACCTCGTCGCCCTTCTTGACCAGCTTGGCATCGAGCAGGTCTTCTTGGTCGGCCATGACTGGGGAGCTATGATTGCCTGGTACTTCTGTTGGTTCAGGCCGGATCGAATCAAAGCTGTGATCAACCTGAGCGTGCCATTTTTTCCCAGGAACCCGACGTTAGATTTAGCGGAAAGCTTCAGGGCTTCGTTTGGTGATGATTATTACTTTTTGAGGTTTCAGGTAAATTATCATCTCAACTCTATTTTTGGGCCATTTTTGTCTCTGTGATTCACTTTGACTATCGAAAACTTCAACAAATAGTTTAAATCGCCGTAATACAACAAATTCGAAACAGCTTGTTGCACGAGATTAATTAAATTGTGGAGCAGGAACA
Source organism: Pterocarya stenoptera (assembly GCA_003123785.1). Classification (NCBI taxonomy): domain Eukaryota; kingdom Viridiplantae; phylum Streptophyta; class Magnoliopsida; order Fagales; family Juglandaceae; genus Pterocarya; species Pterocarya stenoptera. The sequence goes on along the minus strand of QEOT01007755.1, from coordinate 243,610 downwards.
TGGAGAAGCTGAAGAAGATTTTGCTTGTGTCGATACCGCAACACTAATGAAGAAGTTCTTTTCAATGTTTGGTCCAAATCCTCCGATGATACCTAAAGAAGTGGGAGTTAGAGGATTGGCAACACCAGATGCATTACCTTCTTGGTTGTCAGAAGAAGATATTAATTATTATGCCACCAAATTTAAGCAGACAGGTTTCACCGGAGGATTGAACTATTATCGAGTTAGCCACCTGTAAGTTTCAAGCATCTTTCATTTGTAGAGATGTGAGGCTAGTCCAACGGTTTGTGCGTATCTTGGGATACTCACTTACTGACCTTGCTCCAAAAAGCTCCTCAAACTAACTGACATATATTTGTGAATGAGCTTTGCTGTACGTCAATTAATATTCATCCTCACAGCCCCCACGCCTGACATCTGACACCTGACACCTCACATCAGACCCATCACCTTCACTCTCTCTCTCTCTCTCTGAAAGCTGTCCTCGGCCTGATCTCTCTCTACGAACCTCTCTCTCGTATATCCCTCTCTCTCTCTCTCTCCCCTCAAGCTCTCCTAGGCCTCTCTCTCTCTTCTACCCCTCAATCTCTCTCTCTTCAACCTCTCTCTCTCCTCAATCTCTCCCCTGCCTCTCTCTCTTCTCAACCTCTCTCTCTCTTCGACCTCTTTCTCTCTCTCCTCAAGCTCTCTATCTCTCTCTTCGGCCTCTCTCTCTCCTCAATCTCTCTCTCTCTTCGACCACTCTCTCTCTCCTCAAGCTCTCATCAACCCCTCTCTCTCTCTTCGACCTCTCTCTCCTAAAGCTCTTCTCATCGTGTTTCCTTTGAGTGGGACCGAGATGGAGGGGTTTGGGCAAAAACAGTAAATCCGGTTTGCCATATATAGGGTGTCTCTATATATGAAATAGTAAATAGTAACCTATGAAAATATTTATTCTTACTGAATTTATGGAAGTTAGATTGGTGTGTTTGCATCTCAAACTCATCCCAACTCATCTCAATTTATTATTACATATTTTTTAAATTTTAATATAAAATATAATAAACAATTTAACTTTTTTAAATTTTAAAATAATTTTAATATTAAAAAATAATATTCTAACAATATTTTATCATCTCAATTCAACTCAATTCAACTCATTTCAACATCCAAACCCACCAAGAAATTCTTGTCTTTATAATGAATAGGACAGGCTCAATGCAGGGAATTGCCTAAAGGCCCTACTGTTCAATGCCTCTTAATAAAAATATTAATGGCATTTATTAAGAATTAAAAAGTCATTAAATTTTCTAAGAAATTATATCGATATTAAAGTTATTTAGAAAATAATATTTGAAGGCCCCAAGAAAGAAATTCTCTAAAAAAATTAAAAAGACTGTTAAAAAATAAAAAGTTCTAAGAAAACTATTTCTGATTAATATATAATGATAAATAACTATTAACCTTATTAGTTTATATAAAAGAAGAATTTGTTAGCGTAATTAAGTAAAATCTTAAATGAGGAAAAACATACTGAAGGAATTACCATAGTATAAGACTCGTTTTATATAAACATGTTGATGTCCTCCTTTCACCGAGTGAACGTGAGGTTTTTTTCTCTGGATTTCCTTGTAAACTTATAGTTTTTCTCTTGGGCAAAAGTCCGTAGTGAACTGAGGGATGGAGAGTGAATTGTCAAAGCTATGTGAGGGAAACTAACGGATGAGGAACAACAGAAGGTTGCGGTTTGTGAAGGAGACGTTATGTTGTATGCTACCAAGAGTAAGAAGTGCATCATGGCGTTTGTGGTTGCAAACAAGGAGATAAACAAAGGTGCTTTTAAAGCAACTTTGACAAAAGTTTGGGACACTAAAGGCAAGTCGGTGTTTAAGGAGCTGGGATGGAACGAGTTTTTGATTGAATTTAAAGAAGACACCGATAAGAAAAGGATCATGAAAGGTTGTCCATGATCTTTTGATAAGTTTCTAATTTGCTTGCATGATTGTGAAGGGGAAGCCTCACCAAAAGACATGCAGTTTGTCTTTGAACCATTCTGGATTCAATGTCATGACCTGCCTTTTGCAAGCATGAATTATGGCATGGGGGAAAAACTTGGGAAGACAGTAGAGGAAGTTCTTATGATTGACACAGATGGTAATGGTATGAATTGGGGGAAGTCTTTACGTGTAAAATGATGGTTGATATAACAAAACCTTTAGCTAGACGTCGGTTCCTCAATCTTGGCAACAAAAAATTTTGGATTCCTTTCAAATATGAGAGGTTGCCAAATTTCTGTTACCATTGTGGAATGATCAAACATAGCAACACAAGGAGATGTGCAAAATTGGAGTTGGGAAAGAGTACAATTGCAAATTTCACACACCAGTATGGAGGATGGATGAGGGCTAAAAACAAATCTCCAAAAGATAGTTTCAAACAGAAGAGGAATGTAGAGGTATATGGAAACTCATCGGAAGGAGGCTGGCGGGAGCATCCCGATGAGAATCACAAAGAATCAATCAAAGATGGAAAGAATTCTCAGAAAGAGCAAGTCTTGGAAGATCCTCAGCAAAATCCCTTAGTCTCAAGGGATGATCAACAATCAGATGATATTTTTGGAAAAACCTTTAATATCTCCAACAAAAGGAAAGTTGACCAGGGGCTTGGTGGAGGGGATGTAGTTGATGAAGAGTATGCAAGATACTCATGTATGGAAATAGTAGGCCCCAATCAAGGCATGAATGTAGTGAATCCAAAGTCAATGGAAAAGGCAACAAAAGTCCTTCATGGGGCTACCACAACATCATCTCTTAACCAGGTCAGCAATTCCATAATTTCTTTGGGTGATAAAAATGTTGCAAAAAAGGGATCTAACAGCTTTTCTAGCTGGAAAAGGAAAGCTCATGCTGGGCCTGTTCTGGTAGATGAGGAGATTGTAGACTCTACCATGACCATGACTTTAGATTCTCTAAACTTTAGATTCTCTAAAACGTAAAAGGAATAAGGTGTATGAAGAGGGTGTGGTGGCATAGAAAAGACATAAGCTTCCTTAAGGTGTGGAGAGTGTGGAGCACATTGTATTGGCAGAGGCTACTGAGTAGCCCTGCCAATCACCATGAAACTCATAAGCTGGAGCTGTCGAGGGCTTGGGAACCTTCGGATAGTTCGTGAGCTTCACCTCTTGGTAAAGGAAAAGGTCCCGGGGATGGTTTTTTCATCTGAAACAAAATGTAGGCGAGATAAGGTGGAGAAAATTTGAGATAGATTGCGCTTTGATTATAGTTTTGTAGTGGAATGTATTGGTAAAAGTGGAGGGTTGGCAGTTTTATGGAAGAAAGAAGCTAATGCTGAGTTGTTTTCCTATTCAAGAAGCCATATTTCTTTGATTATGAGTAATCCTAAAGATGAGCATAAATGGCTAATGTCGAGGTTCTACGGTAATCCTGCTGTTGAGAAAGGGAAGGAAAGTTGGCAGTTGTTACGTATGCTTAAGCCCATAAACCAGATGCCTTGGCTTTGCATTAGAGATTTTAATGAGATCATTTCCAATGAAGATGGTGCAGCTAACAAACCATTTTAACAAATGAAGAAGTTTAGAGAAGCCATTGATGATAGTGAACTCAGTGACCTAGGGTTTAAAGGCTCTAAGTATACATTGAGTAATAAAAGAGAAGGTAGAGAATTTATTACTAAAGAAAGGCTTGGCAGAGTTTTGGGGAAAAATGCATGGCCTTTACTATATGAGAATGCAGAAATTCAAGTTCTGCCTGTTTTAAGTTCTGATCATTCACCTTTGTTCATCTCCTGTGTTAGTAATGATGGGGAGGAGATCACACATAGGAAAATCTTCAGATACGAGGCTAACTAGTCTAAAAAGAAGGATTGTCAAGACATCATCAAGCTAGCATGAAGATCTGCAGATAGTGGACTAGTCAATTGAGTAATATTAATAATGGGCTGAACAGATGTAGGAGTCATTTGAGGACTTGGGCTAAGTCTACTCGTGGAAGCCAAAGACAGCAAATCACCCTAAAAAGAGAAATGATCCAAGAGCTTCAGAAAATAAACCAAGGTAACTTTAATGAGACTATCAATGGTTTACAAAAAGAGGTGAAGTCATAATGGAGGAAGAGGATCTAGAGTGGTGGCAAAGGGCAAAACAAATGTGGCTCAAGGATGGTGATAGAAACTCTTAAGTTTTTTCATAAGTGTGCTTTCCAAAGAAGGCAAATCAATACTATTTAAAGGATTTCTAATGACAAGTGCCAATGTGCAAGCAACCAGAGGGAAGTAAGTGGTTTATTCCAAGCCTTTTATCAAGACCTTTTCAAATCCTCTCAGCTAGTTGGAATTGATAAAGTCATGGAGGATTTTGAACCAATTGTCAACTCGAAAATGAATAGGAAGCTGCTAAGAGAATTTACTTCTGAGGAAATTAAAGATGCCTGATTTGAGATGAATACACTAAGCTCTGTAGGCCCAAATGGTTTCTCAGCTGGCTTTTATCAAGATCATTGGAGTGTTGTGGGTGCTAAGGTGGTGTCTGCTGTAAAAGAATTTTTTTTCAACCAGGAAAGGACTTGAGTGCATTAATGAGACCTATATTGCCTTAATCCCAAAGAAGAAAAACCCAAGCTTAGTATCTAAGTTTAGATCCATTAGCTTGTGCAATGTTCTCTACAAAATTGTTCCCAAAGTTCTTCTTAACAAGTTGAAACAGACCTTTCCTGACATAATATCCCCTTCTGAGAGTGCTTTTATTCCAGGTATATTGATTTCTGATAACATTATGGTGGCCTATGAAACTATGCATTCCATGCAACATAGGATGAGAGGGAAGAGGAAGGGTTCATGGCTCTTAAATTGGATATGAGCAAGGTTTACGACAGAGTAGAATAGAGGCTTTTACAAGCTGCCATGCTGAAAATGGGATTTGAAGTGTCTTGGGTTGAGCTTATCATGCAATGTGTGAGCACTGTGAAATACTCAATTTTGATTAATGGTGCACCACAACAAGGCTTCTCACCCTCGAGAGGATTAAGACAACGGGATCCTCTTTCCCCTTATCTTTTTATTCTTTGCTCAGAAGTGTTAAGTCACATGTTGGACACAACTGAGAAGAACGGCCACATTTCTGGTTTCCCTTTTGCTAGAGGGACTTTACTGGTCAACCATCTTTTTTTTCAGATGATAGCTTACTTTTTTGTAAGGCAAATGATTTGGAATGGAGCAGGTTATATAGGCTATTCAAATCTTATGAATTAGCCTTTGGACAAAGACTTAATTTGGAAAAGACCTCTATCTATTTCAGCAGGAATGCAAGATTAGCAACAAAAGAGTCCATTCTTTCTACTGCAGGGTTGAGAGAAGCTACGTCTTATAAGAAATACTTGGGGCCTCCTTCTTATGTGGGGAAACATAAGTGCTGTTTTTCAGACCAATTCTAGATAGTATAAGGAACAAAATGAGCAATTGGAAAGTTAGATTTTAATCTCAGGCTAGCAAAGCAGTGCTCCTCAAGTCAGTTATCTAGGCCATTCCAACCTACTGTATGGGCATTTTCAAGTTGCCTAAGGCCATTCTGAATGCTATTAATAAGGTAATGCAGAAATTCTGGTGGGGACAAAAGGATGACAGATCAAAAACTCACTGGCTTCCATGGAAATAGTTAGGCAAGGCAAAATTGGATGGGGGCCTTGGCTATTGAGACTTTGAAAATTTTAATATATCCTTACTAGCAAAACAAGGGTGGAGAATCATCCACCAGCCCCATTCATTAGCTGCTAGAGTTCTAAAGGCTAAGTATTTCTATAGATCAGATTTCCTAAATGGCAAGATAGGTAGTAATGCATCTTATCTATGGAGGAGTTTTATGGCAGCTCAGCAGATTCTTAAAGAAGGACTTTTAGTATAGGAAATGGAGAGACTATGAAGATCTAGCATGATAAATGGATTCCTCGACCTACTTCCTTCAAAGTTCAATCCGAAAAGAAAACTTCTCAAGAAAGCTCACTAGTGAGTGGTGAGTTCCTTAATTGATAAAAATCGCAGTGAATAGAAGGTCTTTGTGCTGAAAGAAGTCTTTGAAGAGGAAGAAGCAGTTTGAATCAGTAGAATTCCCATTAGTCTATGCAATGCTCCAAACAAGCTAATCTAGAGATGTACAAGTGATGGAAAGTTCTCGACTAAAAGTGCATATCACTTGGAGATCTAGAAGTTAGTTCTAGGGGCTAACCATCAAGAAGATCTCCTAGCCCAGGGATTTGGCCTACGATCTGGAAGATGGAAATCCCTAATGTTATTAAGAGGTTGATCTGGAGGGCTTGCCATGAGTCCTTGCCTACTAATCAGAACCTTTTCAAGAGGAAGATTGTTGAATCACCACTCTGTCCAGTGTGTAAAACAAATCTGGAAACGGTCTCTCACGCTCTGTGGTCATGTATTTCAATTCAAGATGTTTGGGAATCTTGTTCCAAGAGCCTTCAAAAGGTAGTGGTTATGGAGACATCTTTCAAAGAGATTCTGTCTTACATGTTCTCAATACTTAATGAAGATGAAGTTGTAGATTTTGCTGCAATTGTTTATTAGTTATGGAGGAGAAGAAATAACCTGGTCTTTGAGGAGAAGATCATGGCCCCATAAAAAGTAGTGCAATTGGCTCATCAAGCTATCCTAGATTGCAAGGAAGCAGTTCAGAAACCTGCTAGTGTGAATGATATTGCTAGTCCAACTGATATTCTACAGAGAGCACCAACTTTTAATGTTTACAAAGCAAACTGGGATGCAGCTATCGATAGAACACATTGCAAAGTGGGAGTTTGGGTTATAGTCGGAGATTGGGAAGGTCAAGTGGTGGCCACACTAAGATCACAGAGGGAATTGTTTCTTGATGCTCATATGGGTGAATCTCTTGCTGCACTTAAAGTAGTGATCCTTTGTCAACAGGTTGGTTTGAATCAAGTTATTTTTTAGAGAGATGCATAGCTGGTGGTGAATGATATTAAAAGCTCTTCAGACAAATGGAGTTCAACTGGAATGATCATTAGAGATGTTAAAACAATGTTTTACAAGATGCAAAAGTGGTCTGTTAATTACATTTCTAGAAAGTAAAATAACTTTGGCTCATGCCCTTGCAAAGAATGCACTTAAACTCTCTGAGGAGAGTATTGTTCTGGAGGGAATTCCTCCATGTATTCATTCATCGATGAAGTTGAATGAAAGTTTTATTCCTCTCAAAAAAGGGAATTAACATAGAGTAATTATTTAGAAAAAATATAAATTAGTATTTGTATTAACATGATAGTTTATTAAATTATTGTATCGGAATTAAAAAAGGTCTTCTAAAATTTTCACCTTAGGCCTCAATTTAAGTTGGGCTACCTGATAACGAAGCATATATGAGTTCTTTATCACATAGAAATAATTTCTGGCTACTTCATCCACAAATTTCAAGATACCATGCAATTTTGGGTCTATATAAAATTATAATTATATATTATATAGTACACATATACATTGATATATAAAGTTATATATGAGCTGTTTATACAAGTCGAGATTGTCTACACTTTTTCCAAACTTAGTTTGTATATCAAATGGCAGAAACTGGGAGCTCACAGCACCATGGACGGGATTACAAATCAAAGTGCCAGCCAAGTTCATAGTGGGAGACCAAGATATCGTCTACAACATCCCAGGTGTCAAGGAATATATAAGCGGCGGCGGTTTCAAGAGAGATGTGCCATGTTTGGAAGACGTAGTTGTGATGGAAGGAGTCTTTCATTTCATCAATCAAGAAAAGGCAGATGAGGTTAGCGCACACATATATGAATTTATCAACAAGTTCTGAGTCATGTGCGAGCTGAAAGCGTTTTCGAGCCGAGGGCTGCATTTAGGGTCATGTTTACTGTTTCGTTTCCATGGGTGAGTGTCCCATGCATAATCTATGAAGCCAACCAATTAAATAAGCATGTAATGCTGATTATGTGTAATGAACATGAAAAGAATGATATATGGTGCTATTTTATTATCTTATTGATGCCTTTTGCATATGTTTAATTACAGTCTTATAACACCAACGTGAACTTTTTTACGTCCAAGTTAAATCATGCCATTTTAATTTCTCCATGCAGCCGACATACAAATATATTCATTTCATAGGTCATTCCTCGTCGTCCAATTTTGAGTATCTGATAGCTGTTTGCGTTTCTCCATAAAATGGCAAACTATTTCTCATAGTTGCTTGAAAATATATAAATATATATATATAAATATTTATATACTAGAAGTGGTTTAACGTGCCTTGCACGTTTGCCCAGTTGAAAGAAAAACAAAATTTTACTAAAATTAATATATAAATCCTCCGTAGAGGCAGATATATAATATTACAAAAACAGATTAAAAAATATAATTATCACATCTAATATGGAAAGACCGATACATATATCTATTCTACAGTAAATATAGCATAATCATATATATTTGACAGGAATTTTGATCTTATTGGGTTACGGCCTGCTTGTCTAGCTATAATGAACAAGAAAGTTCAGAAGGTATGTAAAACCAATTAATAAATTTGGTAATGTACAGAAACATAAAACCTAATACCAGCAAACATTTATTTGAATACATGGATGGATAAACCGAATATAGATTGTACTCGTAAGTTATTAAGTTACACAGTAAAAAGTTAAAATAGATTAGAAATTTGTACAAGTTCAATGAATAAATAAACTCAGGGAATTCATATTATATTATAAGAGGGGTGCTACTCTGTTACCTGAGGAGCACCGCTCCATTTGACCGATAGGTTAAATTGGGTTTTTTATTTTTTTATTTATCATTTTAAAATATTTTTAAAAATATAAAAAAAAATATCAATACACTAATAGTTACTTCCTTAACCATTAAGTAAAAATAAAATAAAATAAAATAAAAGAGGTGTCAAATTTAGGTGTCAAAGTAGTATTTTTCTATATTATATATAATTCTTCCTGGCAACAGCATATATGATTTTTAAGTTAACGAAATGTTCTTTTTGGCAGTCTGAGGGAAATAAATATTTGGAGCTCATGTTGTTGTTTTAGTGACTAGATGGATAGACAGGACGTTGAATCTCTTTATGTCGTTGTTGCTAGAAGTCAAGTACTAGTTCCGCCCCAAAGTGCATGATCCATTCTTTTTCTGAAGCCTGCACCACAATAGTTTGCATATACGGTAAATGTTCCTACATGAAATAAATCTAGAACTTAGGATGGTCATTGTCCTTGTTTGTTGGGCTAGGAGAAATAGTGTGATGAGAAGGTATAAAGTTCAACAACAACAAAAAAACATCATAGACTAGTAATTAAATACATATCATGGAATTTAATTTAATAAAATATTCAGATATATACTAATATTAGTAACTACTAATATCATATAATTATTTAAATAGTAATCTCATATTTAGTCTTTCAGTTATAATTATTAAGAAATATATTTTTATCTAAATCTATAAAATAACAGTAGAAACATTTGGTTCATAAAATAGACTTAATAATGCTTAATATTAAAATCATTGTAGTTGATTAATACTTGGCAATATAAGTTGAATAATACTACTATGCCTCCTCATTTTGCCGTCTCATTTTGACCGCAAATGCATTTAGGTTTTTTTTTTTAATAGTTAAGGAAATGACTATTAATATATTGTTATTTTTCTATTTTTAAAAAACGTTTAAACATGTTTGAAAAATATTTGCAATAAAAATAAAAATAAAAAAATGTAATTTATACTAGACATATACCAAATGAGCCATAGTAGTAGCACTACCCATATAAGTTATACGCTTAATTATTTTCTGTAAAAATAAGGTTTATGGGCTTATATACTTATTCAAGTAAGATTTGCCCCCTAACTTAAATTCGAACCCAGCCCAATTAGGGAAAATTAGTCCAGCTCACAACCAAAGCCCAACAGAAGGTCAGCCCACTTAAATATTAAAACAGTTTCTAAACACAATAAAACCAAACCTACGTGAAAATCAGCCCACTTAAGATAAGTCCAACAAAAGATCAAACCCAACGTGAGAATTAAGCCCACAAGCACAATTAGCGCCCTTGAATTAGTATAGGGCAATAAGGTAATTATACATAAAAGAGATTAAAATTAAATATAATACTTTAACATATAATATTTGAATATTATTTTTATTTTAAAATTTAAAAAAATTAAATTTTTTATTTTATTTTATTTAAAAATTTATAATGATGAAAAGAGGTAGTTTTACTAAACAAGCCAGGCCTAAAGTATTGGTTGAAGGGTAAACAAGATAGGCAAACATTGAACGTCCTTTCCTTCTGTAGAAGGTTTAGGTAGTTGTCATTTCTTTCCTTGTGAGAGATAAGGTAGTGGTACAGAATTGATCAATTTTGCATAGAATCGAAGGAAATTTTGAGCTAGATCATCATGGCTAAGGAACTGGAACAACTATGGGAAGGTTTCAAATTAACAGAAGAAGAACAGGAAGAAGTTACCTTTACAGAGGAAGAAACTAGAAGATCCAACTTGCATGGTAAAAACTGTCTACTTATGCTAGTTGTGGTTGATAAAAACATCAATAAGAAAGCTTTTAAGGTTACCATGACTAAACTCTGGAACCTAGAGGGATGGATTATCTTTAAAGAGGTTGGGGTTAACAAATTTATAGTAGAATCTCATAAAGGTATGGAGGTAGAAAGGGTGCTTAATGTATGACCTTGGTCATTTGATAAAAATGTGATCTGTATCCAAGTGTTTGATAGTAGTATGCCTCCTTCTGAAATGGTTTTTAACCATGAGCCTTTCTGGGTTCAACTTCATGGTTTGCCTCTAGCTGTTATGACTTTTGAAAGTGAAGAAAGAATTGGAAACTCTATAGGTGAAGTTTTGACAATTGATGTGGATGAGGAGGGTGTTGGTTAGGTCAAATTTCTCAAGGTTCGTATTAATTTAGATATCACAAAATCTCTTCCCAAAGGTAAGATGGATAGAATTGAAAGGATAAAAAGATGGATTGAAGTTAAGTATGAAAGAGTAACAGTTTTCTGTTCCAAGTGTGGGGCTATAAAACATCTATTAATTATATAAAAGCCAAGTTTTAATTGCTGACTTGGCCTTCTCCCCGCAATATTCGGCTATCGGGTTTTAGACTTCTAATTAAAACCTCACAATACGGAATTGAATCAAGGGGAACCCGACTTGGCATGAAGCGGTGGTTTGAAATGATGAAGGGTAGCAGTTGATTATTTGCAGTTAAAAGAACCAAGCGGTGGTGTTTTTTTCAAAGTTCCAAACCGTGCTATCTATTGCTATTGTTTCATTATAACCAACGCTTTGCAAATGAGGTAGCACCGAAAACAACAGAAAATAAAGAAAAATTACAAATTCTGAAGTGGTGCAAAATGCTAATGAGGTAGCACCGAAAACAACACAGAAAATAAGGAAAAATTACAAATTCTGAAGCGGTGCAAAATGACCGCTAAAAAAAAGGGGAAGCAGTTTTCTGCTTTTCTAAAAGAAACCGTAGAAGAAGTTTTCATTCACTCTTTCTGTTGAAAATTATCTTCTATTCTTGCACTTTCTTCTTCTTCTCTCTCTCTCACAAATAAAGTGAGGCCAGGCCACTGTACTTTCTGCATTCAACTGCTTCTCTGGTGTGTAGGTGCTGAAGTTCAAAGGAAAATAAAATAGGTGAGTCTGACTTGCTTTTGTGTGTTTATGGTATATACAGTCTTTCTATGTATTACACATGTTTGTTCATAATCCTAAGAAATGAAGTAACTGATACAATAAATGAATCATAAAACTTAAAAACTTCTGGAAATTCAGAAAAGCTTCCAAGTTTGAGGTTTGGTGGTTTGAAAAGAAGCAAAATGATCGATCTAAACAACCTAAACATTGTTTAAACATAAACAAACAAAACACTGTGTACTTACCGAAGATAATGTTTTTCTTCTATCTATCTTTCTGGCAACCATACTATTATAAGAATCTATACATGAATGCAATTCACATCAGTTTCAAAAAATCTCAACCCAAAAATTTCATAACTGATACAATAAATGAATCATAAAACTTAAAAAATTCTGGAAATTCAGAAAAGCTTCCAAGTTTCAGATTTGGTGGTTTGGAAAAAAGCAAAACCATCAATCCAAAACAATCTAGACATTGTTGAAACATAACTTATATTTTTGTTTGTATGCTTAGTAAACAAAAAAACACTGTACTTACAGTAGATAATTTCTATCTTCAATCTATCTTTATGGCAACTATGTATTACACATGTTTGTTCACAATCCTAAGAAATGAAGTAACTAATACAATAAATGAATCATAAAACTTAAAAACTTCTGAAAATTCAGAAAAGCTTCCAAGTTTCAGGTTTGGTGGTTTGAAAAAAAGCAAAACCATGGATCTAAAACAATCTCAACATTGTTGAAGCATAAACAAACAAAACACTGTGTACTTACCGAAGATAATGTTTGTCTTCAATCTATCTTTATGGCAACCACACTATTATAAGAATCTAGACATGAATGCAATGCACATCAGTTTCAAAACATCTCAACCCAAAAACTTCATAACTAATACAATAAATGAATCATAAAACTTAAAAAATTCTGGAAATTCAGAAAAGCTTCCAAGTTTTAGATTTGGTGGTTTGGAAAAAAGCAAAACCATCAATCTAAAACAATCTAAACATTGTTGAAACATAACTTATATTTTCGTTTATATGCTTAATAAATAAACAAAACACTGTGTACTTACAGAAGATAATTTTTGTCTTCAATCTATCTTTATGGCAACCACACTATTATAAGAATCTAGACATGAATGCAATTCACATCAGTTTCAAAAATTCTCAACCAAAAAATTCCTCACTAACAGGGGATTCCAAAAAATAATTATAACATAAGTCACTCAATGAACTTAAATAAAAAAAGACAATTTTACACAAACAAAAAACAACACTTTTAATAATCTATAAGTAGTTTTACCAAAGAAAATTATACAAATACAATCTCAAATTTTGGAACTTCAGAAAAGCTCCCAAGTTTCTGATTTGGTTGTTTGAAAGAAAGTCCCAAATGCATGGCATGCCTCATAATCACCAGAAGGACCCTTTTGAGATAGTGATGAATGACAGAACATATAACATGCCAAGTAAGAAATTCCAGATGTGAGAAACAGATAGGCCTATTTCCATTACGAAGCATCAACAAGCCAAACGTACACCAAACTGAACTAAATCCAGCAACATTGAAGCCATAAGAATGCTCAGAAAGATTAAAAACTGATTTATTTAACTTAAAATACTTCTCATCTGTCAAAGCACTAAGACAAGTTGCTCCACCTCACTCATAAGCTCGGCCAGTTTCAACCTATCATGAGAAACCTTCAGACCGATTGACGTAAAATATACAACTTTAAAAAGATAAAATAAATAAATACAACCTCCAATTTTGGAAATTTAGAAAAGCTCCCAAGTTGCAGATAACTCATACTCCCCTTAACTAATCATTTTATTTAGGCATGCAATTACAAGCAAAGAGAAACTAAAAGGCATTTTAACAACCTATAATCCTTAACTGACCTTTTGGGTATGCATACTGATGAGAGTGAAGAACGAAGACTAAAAACAAGTCATTGATGAAATAGATGGAAATTACTCACAGGAATAGTCGGATTCGCGATGAGGAAACACTCAGAAGCCTAAACTTCCGTAAGGAAAAAGGAGATGATATGGAAAAACCCTAATTTCACAACAGAATACCCACACATTAGAGTAAGAACACGCAAACCCATAAAAAAACGAATACACGTTTAATCTTTCTCAATAAATAATTCATGGAAAACATGAGAAAAGCATAAGACCTTCAATTTTTTCCCTTACAACATTCGAGCCAACTCACCATACCGATTAGCTCGCCGAGAGAGAGGAAAATAAAATCTATAGCCTCGGGAACAACTGGAAGTGGAGGAGAACGACATTGTGTCGACGTGAAAGGGTTGTTGAGTCGTTGACGGTGTTAGAGAGGGGTTTGGCTTGAGAAAGGGCTACATGAGAGAGGGGTTTGGCGTGAGAGAGAGGCAGAGCATATATGAGAGATGAATTGTGCGGGGCAGGGGTTTGGCGTGAGAGGGGTTTGGAGTGAGAGAGGGGTTTGGCGTGAATGGGGTTTGGATTGAGAGGGAGGCAGAGCAGGCGTGAGAGATGGATTGTGGGCGTGAGAGAGAGACGGGAGGGAAGAGAAGTAAGTAGGGTTTTCATCCCTATGGCAAAACGCTGCCGTTTAGGTAGTTAAGAATTGAGTTTCATTTTTGGGCTCCATTGTTACACGAATTGGGCATTTTCAGATCCAAAATTTTATTATTTTGAAAAATAGCCAATTTACATTATATCACAAATTATATCAAAGATAAACTAAAAGTTATTTATGTTCATAATGAAATATCTCACCATTTATGTTCATTATTTAAAAGTTTCGGTTCGATGTAAATATTTATATTGTTGTTTATCTTAGATCATTTGTTATATGGTAACCATTCTCATGCATTTATTCGTGATATAATTAATTTGCTTATGTTAAGTTAAACTATTGATTATTGTGGTGCAATACACTGTGCTTTTTATATATGCATTTGAATTTTAAGATATATTTAGTATATGTATTCTTCTCAGGATATGGGAAAGCGAAAAAACGAATCCAATCTAGAAAATATTGGGAAAACTTTAAAGAGACAGATTCTGAGTTTATCAACAACGGTTGCACTATATAATTATCACCAATCCCTTCAACATCCCAATGACAAACCATTGATAGCTACTGTGGGTGGAATCCACTATACTGGAAATGTGAAAAGTCTGATAAAGAATTTCGAACATGAAGAAAGATACTGGAGAAAGTATTCTAAGAGACAAAATTGTTCATTCTATGCAATTTCAGAGGAAAATTCGGATGAAGGCAGTAATGACATAGACAACCAAAAAACCCATCTACCAAAGATCGAAGAAGTTGGTCATACCAAAAAAGGTGGTCAAAATGGTGGCATCTACACAAAACATTACGTTGACTATGATGGGTGTGACACTAAACGACGTTCTGTTTTTCTAATGCCTTTAAATAACCATCAAAGTGGCACTGCATTTACATCATCAAGGAATCCTCAATATGGCACCACACCTCACTCTACACGGTTTAATTCGTGCATCAAGACCAAAGCAAGAATGTGTGTTATACCACCTACTCAGCGTTTTGACTTTGATATACCCAGTGATGATAGTCCAACTCCAAAAATAAAAGCAGTGGTTGATCCTGGTCCAAGCTACCGATCCAGGTTAGTCAGCAATACAAAAGATGATTTTGAGACTTGGAATGATTTTGAGGAATGGAACCGTGATTAGTATATTAGTGAAGGCATATGATATTTATTTTTCTACTAAAACTATGTATTTTTTAATTTTATGTTTGTTAGCAATTTTCTGACAATAATTTATTTGATGAATGTGTAATGTATCAATATATTACCATTTTATTATAATTACTTGCAAGGACTCTACTATGCACGGTTGAAATGTGTAGTGTAAATGAAGACATTTAATGAAAAGTTGGTGTGATTTTATTTTCCCATCCCATGATGTTTTTTCCTTAAAAAAAATACATGCCATAATTTCTGGTACTAGCACCGAAATAACTGAAGAAGAATGTGTGTTGATGGTGAACGAAACAGATATAGTAGAACAGACGAATAAATAACGGTCCGCGCATTTCGCGGGTTATTGCCTCGTGTACATAAAAGTTGTGCAGTGGAAAAAGAAAAAAATAAGATAGCTAGGTGGGGAACTGTTCAGTATGGACAATAGTTGAGAGCTTCTCCTATTATTTCAAATGGCATGGGTGAAAAAAGATTTGGTACTCGTGTAACACAACAACCTAAGCTAATATCACCACTACTTACTGAGAAAGATTGCAGGTAGTAGGAAAGGAGAGAAATCAAAATCTGGCATAGATGCTCAACAAGGTATCTCCAAAAAATCAAAAATTATGCTCAATTCTGGAAGGAGCTAAAATCAGGATCATAAGGTGCAGGCTGCAGAGCAGCAACACCAGGAAATATGAGATGCCTCAATTGAAACTGTCGAGGGCTTGGGAACTCTCGAACAGTTCAAGAGCTTCATTTTTTAATGAAGCATAAGAGCCCTAATATCCTATTCTTATTGAAACTAAATGCAACAAGGACAAAGTAGATAAAATAAGGAATAAGATAGGATATGATAGAAGTTTTGTTGTTGGCAATAGAGGATTTAGTGGGGGAATAGCAATGATGTGGCATTCTAAAGATCAAATAGAATCAAACTCATATACCAGATTTCACATATATGTTAAGGTAATAGAATTTGGAAATGGAAAGGAGTGGTTTCTCACAAGGTTTTATGGTAACCCATGTACAACTCTTAGAAAAGGTAGTTGGCAGTTGCTAAGGCTTTTGAAACCTGTAGATAATAGTCATCAGCTTTGTATAAATGACTTCAATGAAATTTTGAATCATAATGAAAAGTTTGGGGGAGCTATAAGACCTAAAAATCAAATGGATTCCCTCCAACAAGCCTTACAAGATTGTGAATTGAATGATTTGGGCTTTATAGGACTGAAGTATACTTGATTCGAAAACAGAAAAGGCAATGGTTTTACAAAAGAAAGGTTAGACAGAGTGTTTGCTAATGAGAATTGCATTAGTATGTTCCCTAACTTCAGTTTCACCACCATTCCTACTTGTACTTCTGATCATAATCCTCTTATTTTAAATCTCCACTCACAATTACAAAAGGAGAAAAATAAGAGAAGAATATTTAGATATGAACTCGACTGGGGGAGAAAAATGGAATGCAAAGGTATAATTTCAAATGTATGGAATCAAGGGACCAATATAGCACAAACAGTATCAACAGTGTCAAACAAGCTTATTAGCTACAAAGAACAATTTCTCAAATGGAGCAAACATCATCTGCAAGAAAATATGAGAAGCGTTGAAAATAAAAAGTTTAAATTGCACATTATGCAGCAAAGAAATGATGGGAATGATCAGCAAGAAATAAATTAGATTAAAAAAGAGGTGACATTACTCTTAGAAGAAGAAAATCTAAGATGGAAACAAAAAGCAAAAGAGAGTTGGCTTAGACATGGAGATAGGAACACCATATTTTTTCACAACTGTGCATCACAGAGAAGGAAAACAAATCATATCAGCTACATACAGGATGATGATGGCAAGACTCATAACACTTCACAAGGAATGCAGCAAGTTTTTCAAAGGTATTATAACTCCTTGTTCTCGACTTCTGACCCAACTGGCAAAACTGAATGCTTAGATCCTATGCAACCAAAGGTTACTGAGGAAATGAACAACAAGCTAATGGCAGAATTTACCTTCCCAGAGATACAACTGTATTTGGTATGAATCCCATGAGTTCACCAGGACTAGATAGATTTTCTACAGGTTTCTACCAACGGGATACAGTAGGCAAAGAGTTTTGTGAGGCAGTGACATTGGCATTAAATACAAACAAATGGGACAACAACATCAATGAAACATTTATAGTCCTAATAGCAAAGAAGAAATGTCCAACACAGGTAACTGAATTCAAACCAATTAGTTTATGCAATGTAATCTACAAGATCATAGCAAAGGTTCTAGCTAACAAGTTGAAACAAATCCTATCAGAAATCATTACTTCAACACAAAGTGCATTTGAGGCTGGAAGACAAATTCTAGATAATGTCATAGTGGCTTTTGAAGTGTTACACTTAATGAACAACAGAGTAAAAGGGACAATAGGTTATATGGCATTAAAATTGGGCATGAGTAAATCATATGACAAATTAAAATGGAGTTTTATAGCAGCAATGATGGAAAAATTGAGTTTTGCAAACAAATGGATAGAGCTCATACTCAACTGTGTAAAGTCAGTATCCTATTCTCTTAATTAATGGAAATCCACATACCTCTTTTAAGCCTTTGAGAGGCATCAGACAGGGTGATCCCCTATCACCTATCTCTTTATACTATGCTCTGAAGCTCTCACACAGATTCTCAATAGAGCAGAAAGATTGAACCTCATATCTAGTTTTCCATTGGCAATGGGACAACTAACTATCAATCATTTGTTTTTTACAGATGATTGTATTTTATTCTGTAATGCCTCATCCATTGAATGGAGCAGGTTGCAAAGATTGATTGGACAATATGAGATTTCATCAAGGCAAAGATTAAACAAAGAGAAGTCTTCCTTATTTTTTAGCAACAACACAAGGGCAGCTGCAATAGATACCATAACATAGCAGGTATAAGATCGACATCATCCTATGAAACCTATCTAGGATTACCTGTTTTGCTAGGAAAATTAAGAGGAAAGGCCTCCTCTGCTATTCTAGATAAGGTGAGAGGAAAACTGAACAATTGGAAGTGAAGGTTTCTTTCTAAAGCAGGCAAATAAATTCTGCTTAAATCAGTCATATAAGCCATTCCAACTTAGTCAATGGGGGTGTTCAAGCTTCCCAAAGGCTTGTTGCATGAACTCAACAAGTTAATTAAAGGTTATTGGTCGGGACAAATCAATCAAGAAAGGAAAATAAGCTGGATTAATTGGAACCAGATGGGAAAATCAAAAATTGAAGGGGGATTGGGTTTTAGAGATTTTGAAAACTTTAATATTGCTTTGTTAGCAAAGCAAGGATGGAGATTATTGCAAAAACCGAACTCCCTAGCTGCTTAGGTACTATAGCTTAAATATTTTCCACATACAAATTTCTTCAATGCAAAGTTAGGTAACAATCCTTCCTTTTAATGGAGAAGCTTACTAGTTGTCAGGCCTCTACTTCAAGAATGAACCATTTGGAGGATTGGGAATGGAAATTCTGTTAGAATTTGGACAGATAAGTGGTTGCCAACACCCTCTACTTTTAAGCCTCAAAGTGGTTTTCAACTTTTTGATAAAGAAGCCAAAGTGGAAATCCTTATTGATCAACAAAACAGATAATTGAATAACAATGTCATAAAAGCTATTTCCTCAGAGGATGCAGAAACTATCAGTCAACTGCCTTTAAGTCATTGTAACAGGTCTAATAAATTAATATGGAGGTGTACAACAATAAGAAATTTTCAATGTAAAGAGTGCTTATTACTTACAGGGAGAAATTCAAAACAACAAGCAGGGACAAAGCTCAAAGGGCAAACAAAATAGAGAGGAATTGACCAAAATTTGGAATCTAAGTATCCCCCCAGTCACAAAGAATTTTCTATGGAGAGCACGTCTCAACATTCTTCCCACTAAAGAAAATCTCTGCAAAAGAAAGGTTTTAATAGAAAATAACTACCCCATGTGTTTATCAGCACCAGAAACTACAATACACATTCTATGGAAATGTATTTCTGCTACTGATATTCTAGGGCAACGCTAAAAAAAGATTAAAAAATGTAACAATACATGTCAGAGTATGAAGGAACTTTTTGCAGAAATGTTCAACAAATTACAGCAGGATGAAATGGAAGAATTAGCTCTGACTCTATGGAATCTGTGGAAAAGAAGAAATGAAAAAGTATTCAATAATTTTATGATTGATTCTAATACAGTTCTACATCGAGTACAGTAAATGCAACATGATCTTGTAGTAATTGAAGCCGACATAGATAACCAACATCACAGCAATAGTACATTGAGGAATCAAACATGGGAGACCCCTCCTTCAGGTTTTTGCAAAGTTAATTGGGATGTGGCAATGGATAAAAAGCACTTCAAGATTAGTATTGGCATTGAAGTTAGAGATGAGAAAGGCAATTACTTAGCCACTATGAGAAAGAACCAACTTCTTAGTCCTGACCCTTTAATTATTGAAGTAGTAGGAGCATTGACACTAGTTAATTTTGCTCTTGATCTGGGAATGAAAAAGGTCATATTGGAGGGAAGTTCTAAAAGAGTAGCACTGAGGATCCAAAAGCATGCACCAGATGAAAGTTATTTTGAAATGATCACTTCAGATATAAGGTCAAGAATTAGTTTGTTTGATGTTTGTGTTACTAAGCATGTTAATAGAGAGGGCAATGTAATAGCTTACACACTTGCTAAAAGTGCTCTCTTTTGTTCAAAATGCATAGTGGAATTGGAGGAAACTCCCCACTGTGTGCAAAGTATGTATTAGTTTCAGTTCAATGAAGTGAGTTTGTTTCAAAAAAGAAAAGTATTGGTTGAAGGGCATCTTTTGTAATAACTAAAGGCATGCATGTACTTTTTGGGAAAGTACCGTGCAATACTAAGGGAGATTTCAATGGGGCTCACTGGAACAATGGAGAATGAAAGAAAGTGGTTGATCGGCAGTTTCTGTGAGTAAAGCTAAGCACTCCCAGTTCCATGTGGTGATTGGTAGTGGCAGCCATGGAATACACAGAGGAATTTGTTACCCATGGCAGAGAGAGGGAAAAACGATGGAGGAGAGAGAAGAGGACTGACGCGTGTTTTGTGGTGGTTTCCGACAAGGTAAGTGCTTCGTTTGCTGTGGAGGGCTACGGGCTTTACTGTGTAGCAGAAAATTCGATTTTCACTTGTGTGAGGTACTAGCCGTGAGGGCTTGTTGGCATGAAAGAGGAGATTTTGTAGAGGAGATAATTTATAAGTGAAGCTTTTGACAAAGAAATCGATTTCCACTTAGAAATCACTATGGCGGTGAAAAAGGGCGGCAAGGCATGGAGGGGCGGTATATCAGTCAATTAGGGCTTATATAGGGAGTGAGATAAAATAAGAAATTTATGAATAGTAGTGAAATAGTTTCTGTTAAGTATTTTTTGAGTTTTGGAAAATAATAGAAAACGTTTAATAAAAAATATTATAAAATTAAAATATTGTTAGAATATAGTTTTATAATATTATTTTTGTCTGGTGATATTTTTTTTAAGTTTGGAAAAATTGTAATGATTAGTTTAAGAATTTTGTATTTGAATTATGTTTGAGAAGAAGATAGAATAAAATGACATGAAAATTTTGAGATAAAATCTATTTCTAAACAAGCCTTAATCTTACCCAAAAGAAAAATAAATATCAAAAACATCAGTCACATAGGGTGAAGATGGTAAAAAAAATAGGTAATTATACCCTTATATCTCTCTTTTTGCTAAAGGACAGAAGGACAAAAACATTAACCAAAAAAAAATACTAAACTAAAAGACATAAAATGACACAACTTTGTGACATAGGGACAAGACTATAAGGAAAATACTAAACCAAAAAACATTATTATTATTATATATGTGTGTGTGCGCGCGCACGCACGCGCGCTTGGAAAAAGCTTGAAATAGGTCGGGTGTCCATTACACTTTTACACCCGTCAGTAAAATTGCAACACGTGGTAGACTTACCAGACTTACAATGGGTGCAGGTCCATTCTCCCCTCTCTCTCTTCCATTCTCTCTTTCTCTTCTCCCTCGAAGCTCTCCCTCCAACCCATCTTTGTCTCCTTCAAGAGATCCCAACGGGGAAACAAAATGGTAAATGAAGCAGATTGAGTGGGGAACCTTGAATACGCAGAAGCAGGAGCGCGTGGAGATTGATCAAATGGGACTTTTCGACTGGCGAGGACGACTCGAGCTTGCACCAAACGAAAACAAAGAAATCACTTGAAAAATTGAGAGCGGAGGGCATCGTTCATTCTGTGGCAATATATGAGGGATACGAATCTCGTGATTCACAAACTAAAATTTCTAGCGATATGTGTAAGAAACAAAGAATGCAGGAGACAAACGTGTAGAAAAATAAGTTTGTTGGCCCCATCAAATTTGTTGTATTATTTTTTTTTTTTTTTTTTTTAATGTAAGGCCAATTTCATTTAATCAGATAAACAGACATCAGGAAACACTGCCTCTCCCAGGACAAATTGCTGAACCTCAGGAGGGCCATCATTAAACCAAACCTTTTCACTAACAGACTTAATAGCTAACTTAGCTGCTGTATGAGCAACATTGTTTACTAATCTGGGTACAAAAGACAGACTCCACGCTTGGTTCCTGCTCATTAGTTGATGCATATCTTTAATCAGCTGGCCCAACCGTGAATTATCTTCTCTTTTGGAATTAACTGCATCCACTATTACCTTTGCATCTCCTTCAAAATAAACTTGATTGAGACTAAGTTCAATGCACAACTCCATAGCTCTAAGGAAGGCCACACATTCAGCATGGGCAGCTGAAGAAATATGCTCCCTTGTGGCTGTCACTACTGCTTGCAACCTGCCATTTGAGTTTCTGACAATAACTCCTATTCCCATCTTACCATTAGTAACTTCGAAAGCTGCATCAACATTAACCTTAACATAGGGCCATGCTGGGGGCTTCCATATCTGCACTGCTCCTCTTCTGGTGATTCCTTCGATACTCAAAGAACACATTCTATTAGCTTCTTGAAAGTCAGCTAAAGCATTTCGTGCCTTACTAGCCAAAATGCTAGGATGAACAAACTGGTTTTGAAAGATAAAATTGTTTCTTCTTGCCCACAAATTTGTTGTATTATTGATTCTTTTGCGGATTTTACCCCTTTCCCATGGCAACACTCCAGACCATCATAACTTTTCTACGGGGATCCCTCAAGTCAACGAAGCGCATTTAGAGGACCAAATTTCTAGTTCCACTTAAGAGCCATCTGCCAAAAAGAAACTGGTTGAACTTTTCCGAGAGAGCATCCAGCAACACCTAGATATGGAGGACTAAAACACCTGATACTCCTTCCAAAGTTAAACAAAGCGTACTTGACCGCCCTCCAAAGTCAGCACATGATACTCCTTATGTTACTAACTTTGTATGTAGTAGTGAAAGGACCCCAAATGGAGACATTTTAATAGAAAATGAGAAACCAATTATGCATGTGCAGTGTTGTCTTCCAAGCTTTAGCGAGAGGCAAAAGAAGATGGAGCCATAGCGATTATCGATTAACCTTAGTTTGCAATGACTGGTACAAGATAAATGGAAGAATCCAGCTTCTTCAATCTCTGGGACCACAACTTCTGAGCTTTTCTGACCTGAGTTTTTTCAGATACTGCAAAGTGTGATAAGATCCGTTAAATTGGGAACTGGAAATTTCATTCTATTTAATCTCATGCCGATGATGTACTGATAAGGTTTTGAGGCCGACGGGAGTGAGAAAGGAAAAGACAGGCCGTAGGTAGTTTTATTTTACACACACACACACAGAGAGAGAGAGAGAGAGAGAGATTGGGCACACAGAATACAAAAATGTGATCAACTGCATGCAAGTCTATTGTCTATTTTTTTGTTGAAAACCATATGTGGCAGCTTCTCATTTGTCGGTGTAAAAATGGGTATAACACCCAACCGGCTGCAAGCATCTCCTATATGAACCTGATTTAACTTTGAGGTTTCACTCAACCTGTGATTTATGGAGGAATATCAGCATAGACCATAATGGGCTGTTTCAGCTGCCTCCAAGGTTTTAACGTCCACATATCATCCAATGTGATGCACTACAGTCAGCACCATTGTAAACACTCTTTATGACGAATGATTTCATGTATCGGAAGGACCAAAAGACTTGTTACCAAATGCAAAAACATATTTCACACAACTTCATTATAAATGGGGGCATCTGACCCGAACATCTAAAATCATAAATAGTTACCATATCTAGGTAACATCAGAGCTACAAAAGCATTGATTCACGACTCGGATGATGGAGAGCATGCAATAAATAATCACTGCGTAAAACTACTCAAAAATCCGACCGGTTTCATATCTAAAAGGAAAAGATACCCATATCACAAGAAAGGAATCGAACAGAAAACCTGCCAGAGATGATTATTAAAATTAAGAGAACCAGGATTGTGACACATTTGTGCACAGAATTGGTAAGTGATTTTGTATTTTATGCATGAGTTCGGCAGCTCAAACTCTAAAACCCTTGCTGTTCCTTTTTCCTCTAGCCCGCTCAAATTTCCTTCCTTTTGACCGTATATATGGTTTTGAGTGGCTGTGTGGCACACCCGGGGCTGGTCCAAAGTGCTTCACAGCTTCCCGAGCATTCTTAGGACCTCTGAGGAGAACCTGCAGCATTTTCCATTAATCAATTTCCCAAACAGTTCCTCTCACTTAACCATAAGATAATGTCAATAAAAAAATGCCTTTGCACAAAATAGAAAGAATCAGTAGAGTGTAAGGCATAATATTGGATAAGTTTTGATTTCTATATGCATTATATTTAATAAATATAGGATTGATTAAATTATATCAATTAAATACAGACAACTTCTTATTTATTTGAATTCCCTGCAGAACCCACGCCATTTTTATCTGCAATTCTAGTAACCAGAACCAATCATAGAGAACAACAAGAACTTACAATTACAAGAGGGAAATGCATCTTTCTTGTACCATTAAAAAGCATCTTTCATGCTCCTGTCCTAACCTTCCTAAAATATTACCTCCCTCAACCCACCTGTGACAAATTATCTAATCAACCCATCCGACCTAACCACTTGACATCAAATCTAGAAGTCCATCCGGACCACCAAAATTAGTGAGTGCATACACAATTGAAGGAATGTTCTGCAAACATACTCAGAGAAACCGTTCAGTTCATGAAAAATGGCACCCATGAGATATTTACAAATATGAAAATTTACCAAGCCATCAAAGAACTAGAGAGAATAAAATGCAAACCTAATTGAAAGGGCACAATAAACAGAGTGAGTTTAGCAATAATTCCAAATAACATACCGTGTTCTGCCCAAGAGGAGCTCTAAGAGCCAGCTGGTCAAATGTCAAGCATTCCCCACCAGCCTTCTCAATCCTAGCTCTGGCAGTCTCTGTGAACCTCAGGGCAGTTACTTTTAGGGCAGGGACTTCATACACGCGAATGTCATCAGTCACCGTCCCAACAATCGCAGCAATCTTATTCTCCTATAAACAAAACCAGAAACCGTATCAATAATAAATGTAAGAAACAATTTCAACCAACACTACAAGGTACTAATAGCATAAACAAATTATATAAAAATTAAACTTTATATCTTAACCCAGTTTCGACACTGAAATCAGACATAGCAACTGAAAAGCGAATCTAAAGTTCAAGTTTTTAATTACTCGTTTCTAAGTAAATGTATTGACAGAATTAAGTTCTTCAACTCAAATTTCCGGATTCCCAAATGATATGCCGCTAGATCACTTTCTCAAAAAAAAATTATATATTCTTCACTTCTTCTCATTTTTACAGAAAAATAGAAGATATACAGACAAATACTTATCAAGAAGGAAGATATATATAGAGAGAGAGAGAGAGAGAGAGAGAGAGAGAGAGAGAAGCACCTTGCCCTTCATGAAACGAATCAACCTGGAGAGAGACATAGGTGGCTTGTTGACCTTGCTCATGAAGAGCCTCTTCAGTATCACCGCATTGAAACAGCTCCCCGTCCTCCGCACCAGAAACCGGTACAACTGTTCACAGATCAGCAATCCACGTCAACCACAAGCAAAATCCTCCATAGCCACACATTCAAAGCAGTAAAAATGCATATTTATATACACAAACGCAACGAGAAAGAGAGAGGACCTTGACGAGGAGCTTGAGGTAGATATCGTCGGATTTGGGGGCAGTTCGCTTGGACTTCTTGCTCTTGCCACCTGCGACCAAATCGATACCCTACAAAAGTAGAGAGAAGGTGAAAGTGAGTTCACGAAGCAGGAGAGGAAATGACACTCTGCGTCGTTAGCGTTTCAAGGGGTAAGCATATACCATGGCTGCTTATGCTGCTGCACGGCGCGACTGCAGAATCGCAGATCGTGCGACTAGAGAGGGGATAGCCTAAGGTTTTGGGACTGGGTCCTGGGAGAGTTATGTCAAAGTGCTGAGGTCACATTGCACATCGATGGATCCTCATCTCTAGCCGGACACGTGGCAGACATATAATTGATAGAATACTACAAAGTCCATGAAAAAATATAGGAAATATACATTTATAATTTGTTAAATCATAATAATAAGTTACGTTAATTTATAAATATAAAATATCTTTATGGATAAAATATTTGTTTAAATTAAGTTGATGGCTAATGTTGTTTTGAGGTCTTTGTTTAACTTGCTTTGAGATGTATTATATAAAGAGTTTTATTATGTACAAGTAAATTTGTGCACTATCTGTATATTAATATTATTGTCTTTATATTTTAAATTCAAATTAATATTTTTTTAATAAATTTCAATAAAATTTATTTTATGACTAATCATATTAAATAGGTGCACGTATTAGTGTACAAAATGGCTTACAATTATATTTTTCCTTATATAAAAAGTTATGTTACGTACAGTCACTTTTATGTATTTTTTGTACATTCTATTAATGTGATTGGTCAAAATAATTATTTTATATTAAAAAAAGTGGCATAACTAATTACATTAATAAAATGTGTAAGGAGTATATAAAAATGACTATACATAAAATTTTCACTATATAAATAAAAAAAACTCTATAAGCAGTTGATTTTGCACACGTCTTGCACATGAATCTACCTGGCATGCCACCATAAAATGTGAGTTTTATTGTATATAAATAAGTTTGTGTATTAATATTGTTGCGTTTATATTTTAAATTTAAATTAATATTATTTTTAATAAAATTTATTTTCTAATTAATCATATTGAATAAATATACGTATTAATACGCATAATCGGTTAGAATTAAATTTTTTTAAATGAGATGGGAGTCTTGGTGTGCAAAAATGAGGCGTTGGGGACGAGCCGGAGACGAAAAACAAAGGGGGAACTGTGCACTTTAGTGCATTTCCTTGTACTGAAATGGTGAGTTTTGTTCCGTCGATCCTCTTCTCCACGTGAATCCTTCTCTCCATTCTTCTTCCTCCTCCATCTCCTCCATCCTACTGCCGAACCCTAACCCTAATCCTAGCCAAAGTGCACAAATCAGTCTATCCCTTCTCCTCTCCCTAACTCTCACGCACTTAATTATCTTCCCCTTCTGCAAATCCCAGATTCAATCTCCCTCTTCTCTGTGATCAGTCGTCCACTCGATATATATATATATATATCTCTTTGTGATTTTCGATAAACTTAGGTTGATTAAGTACGTGGGATGTAAAAGTTAGGTATTTAATTTGTAGTTTTGAGATGCATTTTTGGTCAAAATTTGATTGTTTGGGTACGAGGATGGTAACGCGATTAGTTTATATCTATGGACTGAAATGGCAGTGATATTTTCTCTGAATGTTTCCAGCTTTAGTTTATCTTTGGTTTGCGCTAGTCTTAATCCCACAACATGTCCTTTTGTTTACTAGATGATGCTGCAATTTTGTTGTTTTTATGTGCGTTTCCTTCTGATTTTGAAGAGTTACTTTTGGGAGTTTTATTACAACTGCTTGTTAGTTTTGCTTGTTTTCATGCTGTTTGCTGCACTTTTTGGATTGATCTGCAGAACAGTATAGAAAAAAACTGAAATTCTACTTGAGTCGAAAAGAAAAGAAGAAGAGTAATGCATGTGGTAGAGAGTAACGTTTGGTGACCCAATTATGATGCCCATAATTTTTTTAGCACGATGGAAAAGTTAGTTTTTAGTGGAAAGTTGAAATCCTTGAGTTTGATATGTGTTTCTTCTTAAATATGAGTTCCAATTGATTTTTTCATCTTTCTTCTTAAATATGAGTTCCAATTGATTTTTTAGATCAAATACTAGAACCCTCTAAGGTATAGTTGCAAGTGTTGGACTATGTCAGCACATGTATGTTTGTGCTCATTGACTTATTTTGCATCTTCCTTTTCATATACGATTTTACTGGTTAGAAGTTATGGATGCATATTGTGCTGGAGCAGTTTAGAAGGACTGGTATTATTTGACTTGTCCAGCTGAATAGTTTTGTCAGCATGATGGGTTACACTGAGATTGGACTTTGTTTCAATTATTGGGAGCATAAAGGCACCGAGTGTCGTGTGTCATGGATATGGGGCGTTAAAGAATTTTTTTTTTTTCTGACTTTACTTTATATTTTTGCGGCCACACTCACTCAATGTCAATAGAACAAGCGTTGTAACTCCAGACAGATTAAGAATACTATTGTCACTTTCTTCGTCTTCTCTTGTTAACCAAACTTCGAGAAACGACCCAACGTGCATAAAACTTCACTTAGAATATTAAATACACTAAGAAATTTAGGAGAATCATTTTATGGGTGTCCAAAGTACAATACGGAGGTAGAACATATTTTCATTGAGTAATGCTATATACAGTCATGGAGTGCACAAGTATTATGCAATTGTTTTGAAAAAGAATGGAGTTCACTATTAAAAAATTAATTTATTTTTATATAAGTCTCATATTTATTCACTTTTTTCAAGTTGATTGATAGGCGCTTACGCATTCATGATTGCAACTATCATTTCTCATTTTCATTACTATGACATTTAATGGGTTTGTACAAAATTTTGAAATCTAACATAGTAGTCGTTTGTTTGTGTATAATCAGGGATTACCATATTGCAACTAAGGATGTAATCAATCCGATTTGGTCCAGTTTTGAACATATTTTAAAATCGAATCAGTATACACTAGTTTTGCGATTTGAGAATCGAGACTGCACCGATTACACTCCTAAACCAGTACTTTCAATTTTATCGGTTTCGGTTCGGCTTTTCCGGTATATTATATATATAGTAAACATAATATTACTATATATATTATAATTGTATTATAGACTATAATGATATATTATAATATATAATATAATGATATATGATAGTATATTATAATATATAGTGATATTATATTAGTATAATTACTAATACTATAGACTATATTGATAATATATAGTTATTTATATAGGATTTTAAAATTTAATGTTATTTTAATTAATAAATTAGCATATAATACAAGATTATTTTATATATAATTATATATATTCAATATAAGAATTATATATAATATAAAAAATCATATAAAAATTATTTTATATAATATAAAAAATTAAAAAAATATATATTTATATGAACCAGTCCGGTTCAATTCGGTCCGGTGTTAGAAAAAAGGAAAATCAAAATCGGATCGATTTCGACCGATTTTAAAAAAATAAAACCGGTACAAGACTGAACCGATTTAGAACCAGACCATTCGGTCCTATAACGATTCAGCTCAATAATTCTAAGGTCGAGGTATTAATAATTTTTATTGGGTCTAAATTATATTTAATGGGTCATATTAGATAAGTTCACTTAGAATAAATTATTGAACTTAATTAGGAGTTTTAATTAGACTCAATAACTAGGTTAAATCCTATGTATTATTTATTGAACCAGTTAAACTCCTTTTAGAATTTAAAGATCAGCCATTAGAAATTTATTTCAATTTAAAATAATCACTGACTCAAGTCTTCTACGCAATCTCTGTTACTACCAATCATATATTAAATGAACCATTAGATCATGTTTTTAAATTCAAACTCTCTTCTTGAATGATCGTGATCGAGTCCAATTTGAACTTAAACTTGTCAGAATCCTATTCCAACAGGGATACAACTCTACAAGTCATGTTCAAGTTAAAATTCTTTAACCGAGTCCAACTCAAACTAATCGTCACCCTCTCCCAAATTTCTTTATAAATATCTCTCTTCCGCGTATTACTTGAAAAATCATTTCTAAGATATTGGCCAATAGATAACAGATTTTACCTAAGATTATATCTCCAATTCAGTCAACTTTTATTCTAGGTAGGTTGATTTAAGACAATATTATTGTAGCTTATGAAGCAATGCATACCATGAATAGCATATTATCAGGAATGTCAGGTTATATGGCTTTGAAACTCAATATGAGCAAGACATATGATCGGGTAGAATGAAGTTTCTTAAGAGCAGTACTGAGTAAAATGGGATTCAATCAAAGATGGACCGAACTATCATGAAGTGTGTTGAGTCTGTTACTTACTTTATTCTTATCAATGGCAATCCTCAATGTCTCTTCAAACCCTCTATAGGAATTAGGCAAGGTGATCCATTATCACATTACTAATACATCCTATGTGCTGAAGCATTAAACTCTCTGCTAAATTATGCTAAGTAATCAGGAGCAATATTAGGGATCCCTTTGGCAAGATGAGATATTCAAATTAACCATTTCTTTTTTTCAGATGACAATTTACCATTTTGTAAAGCCAATTCTTTAGAATAGAGTATAATAATAAGCATTCTGGGATGTTATAAGAAGGCTTCTGGACAAAAGCTGAATATGGACAAAACCTCAATACAGTTTAGTAGGAATACCCCGAGAGACTCACAAAAAATCGTATTGAGTATTGTAGGAATCAAATCCACACTATCATATGAAAAATATCGTGGATTACGTGCCCTTGTTGGTAGATCTCGAGCAAGCTCATTCAGAAGCATCCTAGGAAAAGTTAGACATTGGATCAGCAACTACAAAATGAAATTCCTCTCTTAAGCAGGGAAATAAATCTTGCTCAAAGCAGTAGTGCAATCCTTACCCACGTTCAGCATGGGAGTATTCAAGCTTCTAGGATGTCTAGTAAAAGAGTAATACACAATTATTGCTGGGGTTAGCAAATGAATAAAAGAAAATCCATTGGACCTCTTGGAGCAAGATGGAGAAAACAAAATTAGCTGGTGGTCTTGGATTTAGAGACTTGGAAAGCTTTAATTTAGTTATGTTAGCCAAACAAGGATGGGGATTGACTCAAAACCCCCAATTCTTTAGCAGCTCATGTGTTACAATAGAAATATTATCCTGAGCAATCATTTCTTCAAGTCAAGTTAGGCTATAGACCATCATACATCTGAATAAGTATTTCAGCAATAAGGCACTTACTGAACAAAGGACTATTTTGGAGAATAGGTAATGGTGATCAAACACTAATATGGCAAGATAAGTGGATCCAAAACCCTTTTCATTCAAAATACAAAGTGCAGTCAAAATTCTAGATAAAGAAGCAAAAGTAAGTGAGCTAATTGATTGTGAAGTAAGAAATTGGAGGACCTTTTTGATTGATGAAATCATCCCAAATGAAGAAGCTAAGATCATAAAGAAGATTCCTATTAGCCTTTGTAGCAAGCCTGATGAGATAATTTGGAAAGGAATCTCGAACTGACAATTTACAGTGAGAAGTGCTTATCATATGCACCAAGAATGTAGGAACAACACAAGGGGCACACATCTTGCAGTATAATTCAAAAGCATCCCTGGTCAGTCATATGGAAATTGAAAATACCTCAAGCTAATAAATTTTTTTGTGTGGAAAGCATGTCATGAAGCTATACCAACAACCTTAAATCTCTACAAAAAGGAAGTCCTAGAGAACCCAAGTTGTTGTTTTGAAGAAGAAAAATCAGTAGCTCATGCCCTGTGGAGATGTACAGCAGCACAAGACATATGGAGCCAGTGTTCCAAGCAAATTTAGAAAAGTCATTTCAGCAAGAATTCATTTTTATAAATCATGGAGGCAATGTATGAAAAATATGAGCAAGAAGAATTGGAGGAGATAGTTGTGACTATTAAAAGGATTTTGCAGAGAAGAAATGAATTTATTTTCCAAGATGAATTCATCCATCCAAACCTGGTAGTGAAACAATCAAAAGAGATGTTATAAAACCTGAAAGAAACAAATTACCAGAGCACAAGAAGGTCATAATCAGTTAGTAGCACAAACTAGAAATGGGATCCTTCACCTCAGAATACCATTAAGATAAATTGGGATGTTACTATTGATAAAGTTTAGTGCAACATAGGAATTGGAGTAATTGCTCGTGACTAGGAAAGTAAAGTTCTGGCGACAATGAGGATGAACATAAATTTATTCCCTGACCCTCTACTTGCAGAAACCTTTGGTGCTCTCCATGCTATAAATGTTTGCTCCTGATTTGGGTCTAACAAGAATAATACTTGAGGAGAACTCATTGCAGGCGATTCAGGCCAATAAAAAGGAAGAGGAAAATTGGAGAAGTGCAAGGATGGTGATAAGTGATATTAAGCAAAAGATTAAAAACTTCTCTAAGTGAATTGTGAATCATATCAAAAGAGAAACCAATGTTGTTGCCCACTCTTTAGCTAAAAATGCTTTACATATTTTTGATGTAATTGTTAATATGGAGGAATGCCCTTCATGTATTCTTTCCTTGTTATCAAGGATTTGAATAATAAAATAATCTTGTTTAAAAAAAGACATCCCACATTATTTAAGATGCCATGCATTTACTTCCTCCCCAAGCCTCTCCATCTGGGCCAATTTTTTTTTTCTTTTTCTTTTCGTTCAATTCGAAAATTCAGGAAATCAAGTTCATCCGAATATTCCTTAGAATTTTACTCGTACAAGTATCTAGATTTCGCATCCGCTTCTATTAGGATACGAGTTGGAAAAGGGGTTTTTGCACCCAGCTAGGTCAGGCTCAAGCTGCTCTACCAAAGCCCTTGATCCATGACTCAGCGGGCCAAGTAATGCAACGAATAAGGTCCAAGCCAACTCACAAGGGAAAAGACAAGCAATCCTCCCTCGAGCCCAGTGCATTAATGAGGGAAAGACCGGTTGAAATCCTGTCCCTTGAATTAAATGCGACGTTGGATGACTAGCATCAAAGTCGGGTCCCTATTGCTAACAGGAACGACCACATTAAATGTGGCACTATGCTATCAAGAACGGAAGATGATCATTACAGCGACAACAAGGTCTAGGACCACTCAAAAGACTTAGTATAAATGAGAAAAAGGCTAGTCAGAGATGGAGGTTGATCACTCTCTTTAGGTTCCCAATAGATAACATATTCTGAGTTTGGCATCGAATGTATCATGGACACACTTGACCACCGGATCTTCCTCCTTTGTTAAATTTAAGTATCCGAATCTGCATCCAAGTTTGCAACCCTACTTCCCATTGTTAGAAAATGAATAAGGATCATTCTCACGCTGTCGGGGGCAAGGAGCAAGGATCACTCCATCCATCCCTCTTCATATATGAATTGTTTTAATTATCTTTTTTTTTTTCCTTCTTTATTATTAGTTTTTTAAATGACATGAAAACTTTACATACATGTTACCACTTGCGTTATCTGTGTGAACACATGTTGATTTTTAATCGAATGTGACATGATAAAATTGTGATGTGGGCAAATTTTATTGGGTCGGCAGGTGAGATGAAAAAACATTAATTAATGCCTGTTTAGATATAAAAATAGTTTCATCTCATCATTACAATTTTTTTAAATTCTCACACAAAATATTATAAACAATTCAACTTTTTCAAATTCCAAAATAATAATAATATTTTAACAATATCTTATTTAACTTTCATCTAAAAGCATTTCATCAAAAAGTATCTCATCGCAATATCTAAACGAGGCCTTAAGTTGTCAATAATCACATACTAAAGACAGGTCTGGGCATGGGATGAGATATAAAATTTTCATCTAATCTCATCTCGTCTTATTTCTAAACATAATTCAAATACAAAATTTTCAAACTAATCATTACAACTTTTTTAAATTTTAAAATAAAAAATAATACTAACTTTTTTAAATCTGAAACAAAAATAATATTATAAAAATATATTATTACAATATTTTAATTTTATAATATTTTTTTATTCAATTTTTTCTCTATCATTTTCCAAAACTCAAAAAATATTCAACTCAAATTATCTAAACTACTATTTACAAACTATCTTACTATTATTCACAAAATTCTCATCTCATCTCACTTTCCAAATCCGCCCTAAATCATAAAATTGGAACCAAAATTTCTACTTTAAAAAAACATATAAATCCAACAACTATATTTATAATTCACACGTTTATGAAATAAGTAAATAGTATCTATTTTTGAAAGAACAATATTAGGGTACCAAATCCGCCGAGAAATTGTATCAACAGTATAATTTTTTTTTTAACCATCTTTTAAAAAATAAAAAATACAATACTGAAAAATAAACAAAGAAAAAACCTAATCGATACAAATTACATCCGAGATCTCGTACAAAAATGACATCAGAATTTACGAAAGTCTCGTACAACATCCCTGTTCGACCCGCCAGTCCCTTTTTGTCTTTTCTTTCTTGGTTCGGACCGCCATTCCGTGTCAAACCTCCCTTACCAAATTAGAAAGCATTGAGTCAATGACAATGTGATCCTCCACCCCTCCACAAATACCAAAATACCCTCGTTCCATCACTCAAGACTCGAGTTTTACCCATGTTCCAACTGCTACTGCTCTCTTTCTCACGCGGTCTCGCCAAATAAATCTGAATCTCCACCGTTACGTTCGTTCCACCACGCGCATCACGATGCACTCGACGAAGTCACGCCGGAAAGTGGCCCCGAACGGAGCTTCAGCCGCCGTAGATAACGGCGCAGACTCGGCAGACAAGCTGGAACAGCTCCTCCTCTCCTCGGCCATCTGCAACAACGAAGACTTGGGCCCGTTCATCCGCAAAGCGTTCTTGTCGGGGAAGCCCGAGACGCTGCTCCACCACCTCCGCCACTTCGCCCGATCTAAAGAGTCCGAAATTGAGGAGGTCTGTAAGGCCCACTACCAGGACTTCATCCTCGCCGTGGATGACCTCAAGTCACTCCTCTCCGACGTCGATTCTCTCAAGTCCTCCCTCTCCGACTCCAACTCCAGGCTGCAGTCCGTCGCCGGCCCACTCCTCTCCTCCCTCGATGCCTTCCTTGAGTCTCGCACGGTTTCTCAAAATGTCAATCTTGCCCTCCAATCGCTCGCCAACTGTATCCGTCTGATCGAGGTCTGTTCCCGATCCAACTACCACTTGTCCAACAACAACCTCTACATGGCGTTGAAGTGCTTGGACTCCATTGAGACCGAGTTCCTCGACAAAACGCCGTCTTCCACGCTGAAGAGGATGCTGGAAAAGAAAATTCCGGAGATTCGAGCGCACATAGAGAGGAAAGTGAGCAAAGAGTTTGGCGATTGGCTGGTGGAGATCCGGGTCGTGAGCCGCAATCTCGGCCAATTAGCTATCGGCCAAGCCTCCTCGGCGCGCCAGCGCGAAGAGGATCTCCGAATCAAGCAACGCCAAGCCGAGGAGCAGAGCCGGCTCAGTCTTCGCGACTGTGTTTATGCTCTGCAGGAAGAGGACGACGACGAAGATGATCACAACGCACCGAGCAATGACAGTAACAGCAGCTTCGATTTGACTCCTCTATACAGAGCTCATCACATACACCAAACCCTAGGTCTTGAGGACCGGTTCAAGCAATACTACTTCGAGAACCGGAAGCTCCAATTGACGTCGGACTTTCAGGTATCTTCTATGACTCCGTTTCTAGAATCCCATCAAACATTTTTCGCACAGATCGCTGGGTTTTTCATTGTGGAAGACCGGATTTTGAGGACTGGTGGGGGTTTGATTTCGAAATTGGAGGTCGAGAACTTGTGGGAGACAGCCGTGAGTAAAATGTGTTCCGTCTTAGAGGACCAGTTTTCTAGGATGCAGACTGCGAACCATTTATTGTTGATTAAGGACTATGTGAGCTTGTTGGGAGTCACTTTGAGGAGGTATGGGTACCCGGTGGATTCCTTGTTGGATGTCTTGAGCAAACATAGGGATAAATACCATGAGCTTTTGTTGTCGGATTGCCGGAGACAGATTAGTGAAGCCCTCGCGGCCGATAAGTTTGAGCAGATGCTAATGAAGAAGGAGTACGAGTATTCTATGAATGTGCTTTCCTTTCAGCTACAAACGTCAGATATTGTGCCGGCCTTTCCTTATGTGTCACCCTTTTCATCTACGGTGCCGGATTGTTGTCGCATTGTGAGGTCCTTTGTGGAGGATTCCGTGAGTTTCATGTCTTATGGTGGGCAGTTAGATTTTTATGATGTGGTTAAGAAGTATTTAGATAGGCTGTTGAGTGAGGTTCTGGATGAGGATTTGTCGAAGCTTATCAATACATCTGTGCATGGGGTTTCACAGGCTATGCAGATGGCTGCCAATATGGCTGTCATGGAGCGTGCTTGTGATTTCTTCTTTCGACATGCGGCACAGCTCTCGGGGATTCCCTTGAGAATGGCTGAGAGGGGCAGGAGACAGTTTCCGTTGAGTAGAGCCCGTGATGTGGCAGAAGATATGCTCTCTGGGTTGCTGAAAGCCAAGGTTGATGGTTTCATGACACTAATTGAGAATGTGAACTGGATGGCTGATGAGCCTCCGCAGAGTGGGAACGAATATTTAAATGAGGTTATTATATATTTGGAAACTCTGGTTTCAACTGCTCAGCAGATATTGCCGGCTCAGGTCCTCAAAAGGGTTTTACAAGATGTTCTTTCACACATCTCTGAGAGAATTGTTGGAGAATTATATGGTGACTCAGTTAAGAGGTTTAATGTAAATGCGATAATGGGGATTGATGTTGATATCCGGCTGTTAGAATCGTTTGCGGACAATCAAGCTCCAATTTTCTCTGATGGGGATGCAAATCAGTTGAAAATGGCGCTTGCTGAGTCGAGGCAACTGATTAATTTGCTCTTGAGCAATCATCCAGAGAATTTTCTGAATCCAGTAATCAGAGAGAAGAGTTACAATACTTTGGACTACAAGAAAGTCGTAATAATTTCAGAAAAGCTGAGGGA
Organism: Pterocarya stenoptera; assembly: GCA_003123785.1. NCBI lineage: Eukaryota > Viridiplantae > Streptophyta > Magnoliopsida > Fagales > Juglandaceae > Pterocarya > Pterocarya stenoptera. The sequence goes on along the minus strand of QEOT01007755.1, from coordinate 206,975 downwards.
TTCTTCAGATCGGCTATTTGGAACCTTTGGGACACGGGGAGCCAAGCAGAACCCAAAAAAGAAGTCCCTGGACGCTTTGATTAAAAGACTTAGGGATGTTAGCTGATTGGGTACGGGACTGTATGTACAATCCTCCTTCTTCTCCTTCTCTTACCTGTGCTGATTGTCCTTTGGATTTGTTCACAGTGGTTCTTTGCTAACATTATTTCTGAGGGTAAAGCCTGCCAATTGTTGTCCACTGACTGTCTCAGGAAATTTTCATATTTTATTTTGTATGTATCATTCATAATAGCTATGTATTGGTTGTCTTCTGATATTTTTTAATCCATGTTAGTTGATTTGCTTTTATATCTTACTTTGACTTCCTTGGATTTGTCTCTGATCTATGAATGCAAATGTAACTCTATCCTTATGTGCACTTATAAAAAAACTCTATCCTTATGTGCTAACTCTTCCAAGTATCATGACATCAGCTGCATGAAAGTATGACGTGATGTGTCATGGTCACATGTTGATGTGGGCTGAAGTTACTCGAGCCTAAGGAAAAACTTTTGAATGGGGTTATGTCAGATTTAGTCAATTTATAGTACAAAATGGTATGTCATTTCACTATTGAGTCAATGTTATTTTCCATTTTCTTTTTCATTACTTTAGTTTTGAGAGAAAATGCATGTGTGGTCATGATTGGGATGAGTTATTCCTTTTATTTTGGAATTTATTTCCATGTTGCTTGGATGACTGATAGATGTCACCAATGTGACCAGATCTAACCAAGAGTGATCAGATAAGTTGCATCAAGGCGATCTGCACCAGTTTGGTAAATAAATAACTAATTGCATGATGTTGATGCACTCTAGAACTGCTGCTTCAAACCTTTTTTATACTATTAGGTGCCATGGTAGGCCAGATGCCATGTTCAGGTCCTCTCTTGAGTGTGTCTGGATGAAAGGATTGGAGAAGGAAATTTATGGGGATGATGGATAAATCCATTATTTGATCACGAAACGAGGATTGAGAGGAAATAGAAGTGGGGTTTGATAGGCTTACCACTTAGATATTTTCAATATGGAAAATGGTAGGGGGACTGAGAATGATGGCCACCCATTTTGACCAACACTTTTTTTTTTACTTAATGATTAAAGAAGTGACTATTAGTGAATTGTTTTTTTTTAATGTTTAAAGATGTTTAAAAAATGTTTGAAAGAAAAGAAGAAGATGCATTTGCACTTATTGGTAGAATGCGGGGGGGCACCATTCTCGGTGCCCCTAGCATTGTCCTTTCAATATTCTGCAGTTATAAATTGAAACTAGTAACTTTCTGATGCCAGCCATCTCATTCACTATTATCTCCTCTGCCTGAGAGCCTGCTTTAGTTCACTTGAATTGTGCATGGTCTCGAAGATTATCTGACATTATTGAAATGATCAATAAAGGGACACCATTTTGCAAGTGATTAGGCATGGGATCGATATTAACGAAAGACTTTTAAGTACTTGATTTTAACCTCAATATTATGCTGTTTGAAACTGCTAGACAACTCTTGAAAGAAAACGCAAGAAAAGAAACAAAATGAGGTTAGGGAATACAGGATGCAAACTTAGGCATATATACTTCCTTGCTGGGGAATGCGGATGTGTTATTTGCTGTGAAGATTCATGAGATTCGATTTGCTCTACATTAGATGTGTGTTATTTGGACAATGAAGTAAATTTTATACTGTAGATTGTGCATCTTCATTATATATTTTCCCCGAGTACAAAAACAATGAAAGTTTGTCTTTAGACTTCGAATGAAAAGGGCTAACCCAGATTTGATCTAGAGATAGGTGTCACAATACCAAATAAAATGATGTCACTTTCTAGTTTCTAATTAGAGATGCATCATTTTATTTGAATTTTGGCACCAGTTGAAGGGTTAGCTTTTTTTGACAGAGGTCTCAGAAAAAAAAGGATGGAAGATTTTGTATTTAGACCTAGATGCATCTCTCTATCTCTCCCACACAAATACACGCACGCACCGATCTCATACTTGTGTGTTAAGCACTTGTAATGCTGGCATTCCAGCTCCCTACCTATGGCCCCAAAGGCAATTGCTTAACTTATCATAACATAAAATGGTAGACCACGCTAAGGTTCGTGGCTTGCATATCCACCCATAACTACATTGGTACCATATATCTTTTATGACCATTCTTAAAGCTTCTTTCATAATTTGTCTTTTATCTTTCTTATCATGATGCATGTAGAACTCATAATGACATAGCTTATCGTGATCATAATTGAAAATATATCATGATGCATGGAAAACGTATAATAGTATGACATTGAAACTCACTTTCATCATGTCATAGCTGGATATGTAAAAATGAGCTTTCAATACACGGTCGTACATGCATAATAATTTTTTTTTTATTGGTAGTGGGTTGCTGAGAACAAAGTCTCGACTAATGTCGGTTTGCACATGCTCTCAATAAGGAGTTTTCTGTAAGTACACCTCTGATACTTTAGGTGGAAGTTCTCCTAGTCCGATAGCCTCTAGAAATTGTTTGCATCCAAGAGGATTCTGATACCACTTGTAATGGTCCTTCTTGTAAATCTCTGTAAACTGTTGTGATTGTAATAAGGACCAACTACGGACTGAATAAATTGATTTAAGAGAATTTAAGAGGTGCAGGTAAAGTGTTTGATAAAGAGTCTCATAGACTCATATGCATTGACAAGGAAAACTTCGAGGGTTTTCAACCTCCATACACAAATCAAATCTTCACAAAGGTTCAGAATGCCTCTACCTTCACTCAGTTCGTCCCTTATGCTAATGCAGAATAACAACCCACTCCAGTACAATATTGACACGTAGCCTTTTAACAACTAACTAATAAAAGAAGCAAAATACAATACGAAACTGTAAATTCTCCAAGCTGCCAAAACGGTGCGTAAAGCACTAATTATTGAAACTGTGCATTTAACTAAATTCCCCAAAACAGTGCGCTGAGTCTTCCTTCTTCATCCTCGCGGCTCCTTCTCGTACACTTCATTTCTTCAAAACACTGCCATGCCTTTCTTCTCTTTTGCAATAGCTATTATTATCTTCACTGCCTTGGAGGGTCATAACAGATTCGCCATACATACCTAATACTTTAAAAAATAAAAACATTATTTACCATACATGTAAGGGTATATACATCATGCTCTTTACCTCTTTGCTTCTATCGATAACAAACGCTTCAATAATCACCTATTTGAAGTTCTCGGAAAAGGGTTGGACTTGATAGCGTGAGACCGGTGCTTTTTTCAATCTCTTGAAATTGCAACAACTTATTCGTTCCGTTTGGATACAAAAATCATTTTAGCTCATCTTAACTCATATTATCTCATCATTATAATTTTTTTAAATTTTCATACAAAATTAATAAACAATTCAATTTTTTTAAATTTTAAAATAATAATAATATTAAAAAATAATATTCTAACAATATTTTATTCAACTTTCATTTCAACTCATTATTCAAACCCACTTTAGTGTTAGGGATTGTATTTTTGAAGAACATCACATGAGATTGCTATAAAAACTTTCCAAATTCACAACAGTGACTGTTTTTTCTAATTTTCAAGTCATGCGGGGGCCTTTTAATGAAATCTGAGAAATCTAATAATTGGGTTGAACGAATTTAGCTCAATTTGTTTTGAAAAGGGTTCTAAGGATCCTAATGGCTAGGAATTTTATGGTAAGGATGTTGCTATTCTTCTGATCTATTTAGGAGTCATAAATGGGGCTGAATTCTACTTCTCTAGATTTGGATCAGCTCAAATCCTATCTTAAATATGTTGCAATCCGTGTTTATGTCAAGTATGGACATTTGACCCTAACAAGACACATTTGAATTACGAGTTGTATCGTATCACTCATTTTGATCTGTTTAATAATTAATTAGAAACTTATCAATACAACACGACCCATTTACATGAACAACAACACGAGTCATTTCAATTGTTCATGTAAATGGGTTGAATTAACTTGTATAACTTATTTGACCTAATTAACATAATTTTACATAAAAATAAAATCCATATTTATTAATAACCACAATATCTCTTAAGAAAAATAAGGCTACCTACCAATAAGAAATATAAGTATAGGTCCAGAATTACAATTCCAACAATAAAAACATAAGCATATTAAGAAATAATAATATTACAACCCAATAATAATAAAATTGTAATTTTGAAATAAAATTAAAACGGGTTATTGGGAGTTGATTTCGAGTTAAGTAGATTGACTTATTTTTAACCCGTTTATTAATCGTATTTTAACAAGTCAACTCATTAAAATACAAGCTCATTTATATCAAACTCAAANAACTCATTATTCAAACCCACTTTAGTGTTAGGGATTGTATTTTTGAAGAACATCACATGAGATTGCTATAAAAACTTTCCAAATTCACAACAGTGACTGTTTTTTCTAATTTTCAAGTCATGCGGGGGCCTTTTAATGAAATCTGAGAAATCTAATAATTGGGTTGAACGAATTTAGCTCAATTTGTTTTGAAAAGGGTTCTAAGGATCCTAATGGCTAGGAATTTTATGGTAAGGATGTTGCTATTCTTCTGATCTATTTAGGAGTCATAAATGGGGCTGAATTCTACTTCTCTAGATTTGGATCAGCTCAAATCCTATCTTAAATATGTTGCAATCCGTGTTTATGTCAAGTATGGACATTTGACCCTAACAAGACACATTTGAATTACGAGTTGTATCGTATCACTCATTTTGATCTGTTTAATAATTAATTAGAAATTTATCAATACAACACGACCCATTTACATGAACAACAACACGAGTCATTTCAATTGTTCATGTAAATGGGTTGAATTAACTTGTATAACTTATTTGACCTGCTTAACATAATTTTACATAAAAATAAAATCCATATTTATTAATAACCACAATATCTCTTAAGAAAAATAAGGCTACCTACCTACCAATAAGAAATATAAGTATAGGTCCAGAATTACAATTCCAACAATAAAAACATAAGCATATTAAGAAATAACAATATTACAACCCAATAATAATAAAATTGTAATTTTGAAATAAAATTAAAACGGGTTATTGGGAGTTGATTTCGAGTTAAGTAGATTGACTTATTTTTAACCCGTTTATTAATCGTATTTTAACAAGTCAACTCATTAAAATACAAGCTCATTTATATCAAACTCAAACCCGCTAATTTCATATAATATTCGTATTGGATTCACAGGTCGTGTCACATATTGTTATCCCTAATCTTAAATAGAGTCCAGACCGTAACAAACTCATATTAGTATAAGAATTCTTCTATATCTTATCCCAAAAATGGCTGATTTCCAATTATCACAAACTTAACAGAAAAAAAAAAAATATCAAATTAATTTTGGCAAGAAAATATTTGGGCTTATCCATCCATACATGAGCCTAATTGGTTTATAATTTCATATCCAATCATATTTCTTCGATACTAGATTCATATGTAATACGTAAAAGCTAATGGCAAAATAAAATAATCTTCCTTTTAGCTATATGTATTCTAAACTTATAAATCCTAAAAAATATGGGTATGCATGTTACAACTATCTGGACAATTATTCATGAGTAGTGCTATCTGAAAGTTCATATACCACACCTCATTCACATGGAATAATTTGATTTGTAATATTCAAATTTTAAAATTTTTCTTTTAAACTAAATTATACCACATAGATGATATGTGGTGTAAAGAATTTTAAATAGAATTATTTATATTATATATATATATATATCTTGCACTTATCTATAATTGGATTATTCTTGTTTTGTTCTATTACATGGTTTTAACATTTTTGGACACAATTATTAACTATATTCTATTGATACAAATGTCATGAAAAATACAAATCGGTAGGTCGAATTGCATGCGAGTTAAAGTCAAATGACATTTATCTAAGAAACATTAAAGTCTACAAGCGATGTGATCATTTCATTTGGAGATATTCATTTCTCAAATACAAAAATTTATATTTAATTGTGTATTATATTCAACTGACAAAATTAAGTCCAATTGGGTTAGTGGGCAGAAGTTGATCATCTAGAGTAGATCCTATATACTCCAACTCCAACAAAATTCCTAGCTCTATTTCCAAAGTGGCCGTAATGAAAAGAGTAGTATTATTTAAAAATCTTTATATCACATATCATTCATGTGGTATGATTTGATTTGAAAAATAATTTTTAAATTTTTAAATAAAATTATTGTAATAAAAATGAGTAATGATGTACTATTCAGACAAGTTGGATAAATAAATAGAAGATAATAACTTATTTATAATTCTTTAATATTATATCTATGAAATGATGATGATTAAAGTTATTATAAATAACTTTAAAAATTAATTTTTTACAAAATTAGCAAGAATTTGCAGGTAAGTCTGCTTTTTTACAAGCAACCCCTCAGTCCAAATCTCACTGCAGATCTCCCACTCTCCCGTGCAAATCTCTTCTTCCTTCAAACACCTGCAGCCCCTCGATCCAAATCTCACATTCATGCATGGACCACCCATGTTTTCTGTTCCTTAGAGTTGGGACATCTTAAAAGCGGGAGGTTTTGCTAGTTAATATTGCAAGATATTACCTGGACAAAGCAATCGTGGAAATGAAGCCTAAGCAATGAAGCTGCCATGCGAGCTTCTTTGGCCACAGCCTTGGCCACAATGGACTTGACGATCTCTTGAGCTTTTGGTTCTGGTTTTTGGGTTTGTTTTAAAATGTACAAGAAGCAAACTTAGACGGATTTTTAAAAAGCCAGGTGTTTTCAGAATCGAGATCAAGGTTTTTTTTTTTTAGTTTTTTGAAAAGAAAAACCTTTTTTTCCTTTTATTTTTGTTAAGAAGCAGGTTCTTATTAATTTCTCCTCGTTTGAAAAATCTGTAATTTATAAGTACAGTGTTTTTAAGGTATATATGGCAGCTACGATGGATTTTTATAGTAGCAGACGGTAAGGATGACGGTGACAGATGGGCTGGAGGATGACAGTGACGGACGACGATGCTGAAGTGTACTCTTGTGACGGTGCTGAAGGCTTGAACAATAGAATGTTGAATTGATTTCTATCAGGTGTGATAAGGGTTCTAAAAGATCTGGTGTGATAAAATTGCTGATGTAGCAAATTGTGATTAAGGGCTGTTAAAGCCAAAGGACCAGCCCTAACGCTCCAAAGCGGTCTTGATGTATGTACATCATGCATTTCAATAAAATCTCATTAATAAACAACTACGGATTAAAATATGTGACATCAACAAATACGATTAAAGACAATAAAACTTTAACATAAAAAAAAAAATGACATTTTGCAATGATCATCCACGAACTCAAACATACGTATATAAAAGGAATATCCTCTTCATTCAACCAATTTTCCTATCCACCATCTACCCCTTGCATCACCTATATATGTAATTCCTACCCACCAGACTGTTCACTAAACACAAACCAGGAAGTCAAAGAACCCCATCTACCAGTAGTACCACCAAAGACTTATTCAGCCAGATCGTTGGGAATCAGAAAAAACTTGAAACCCATGTCTCCCATCACTACTATTCTGTGCCTAATCCTCTTCTTTCTCGTCTCCTTTGCAACCCCATCTCCATCTGACTCCCTCACGGCGTACCAAGTTCTTGAAGAATATAACTTCCCGGTGGGCATTCTTCCCAAGGGCGTCTTAGGCTACGAACTGGATAATTCCACAGGTAAATTCTCTGTGTATCTGAATGGCTCTTGCACTTTTTCCATTGATTCTTACAAGTTGAAGTACAAGTCCACGGTCACTGGTGTCATAGCCGATGACAAGATCTCCAGCTTGAGTGGCATCAAAGTTAAGGTGCTCTTCCTGTGGCTCAGCATTGTGAGCGTCACTCGGGAAGACGATGAGCTGGCATTCTCCGTCGGGATAGCATCGGCGGATTTTCCGGTCAGTAATTTCACTGAGAGCCCGACCTGTGGATGTGGCTTTGATTGTGTGACGAGTGGTGAAGGCATTAGGAAGATTAATAAGCCCTTCATGATTAGTGATCTTCTGTACTCCTCTTAAATCAGATTTGCTTTTTGAAACGAATAAAATGGCTGTAACAATATTTAGTTATATATTGGAGAATTTAGCAATGACTTTGCTGGCAATCCTACTAGGGAAGATGCTAACTTGTCTTTAACATGCATAAATGTGTCTTAATTATCTTATTTCATCTCACAATTGGGTTTGTTTTTTCTGTGTCTTCTAAGAATTTTTCAAAAAAGATAACCACTAGGTCTACATAGAAATCTTATATAAAGATATATCATATTGTAAAGTTATTGTTATTGTAAACTAGATCTGACATATGATCATATCATCAATTTATAAACTGTCTTTTATATTATATATGTATATAGATATCTATATATATATATTATGTATAGATGACTATTTCTCTTAGAAATTAGGTTTTAGATTAAACTGGTTGAGATTAAGATATGTGTTGGATCTAATTATGTGTTCCCGTGATCAGAGGACACATAGTATAAAGTGGTCAAACATGGGTTTAGGGATGAGCAATTTTGCCTTTCACACCCCCGTTAATATATTGTCAACCCCAGCCTAACATCAATTTATTTACACCCAACAATTTTTTTTTAAATAATAATTTTCCCTAAACACATTTAGGCATCGTTTGTATCGGTTTCATCTTATCTCATTATTATAATTTTTTCAATTTTTCATATAAAATATAATAAATAATTTAACTTTTTCAAATCTCAAAACAATAATAATATTAAAAAATAATATTCTAACAATATTTTATTCAACTTTCATTTAAAAACATCTCATCTCATCTCACTATCCAAATGGAGCCTTAGTATTTAAACGCCCACGCGTGGAGAAATTGACATAATAGTATTTGAGTCATAAGAAAATTTAATTTAATTTGATTTTTTTCAAATTAAATTATATTATGAGCAGTGCTAGCACGAGACGGTCCTGATAAGGGCAAAAAAGTTTTTCTTTTATTTTTTTATTTTTTTCATTCATTTTTTTATACCTTTAAACATTTAAAAAAAATACAATATCATTAAAAAATACTTCCTTAATCACTAAGTAAAAAAAAAAAATTGTCGGGACCCAATTGTTGGTGAGAGTAGCATTTTTCTTAATTATCATCTTGTCAATGACAGGTTGTAAGTAGTGAGTGGAACTCATATTCTGGTTTTTAGGCCTCATTGTTTTTCACAGATGAGATGAGATGAGATGAAATAAGTTGAGATTAAAGTTAAAAGTTGAATAAAATATACTATAATGTATTTTTTAATATTATTTTTATTTTGAGATTTGAAAAAGTTAACTTATTTATTTTATTTTGTGTGAAAATTTAAAAAAATTATAATAATTATGAAATAAGATGAGATGAATTAAAATTAATTGTAAAAACAATCGAATCCGTAATATACACAATTATTATTGCAAAGAGTGGCAAAGTAGTTTTTTTATTTTTTGGACGGCAGATTTTGTTGGAAACAAAAATAGTACATTTCGTGCAAAAAAATCATACCGTCCGGATGATTTTGTATGAACATGCAACTCCTATCCCTGCGTACAATGAATAGTATATAATTCTTATTTCATCTAATTTTATTTTTAAACATCATTAAAATATAAACACTTTTAAATTAATTATTACAATTTTTTTAAACTAATCATTATAATTTTTTCAAACTTTTAAATAAAAAACAATTTAACTTTTTCAAATGTCAAAACAAAATTTATATAAAAAAATTATATTTGAATAATATTTTAACTTTATAATCTTTTTTATTCAACTTTTTCTCTCTCATTTCTTAAAATCTAAAAAATATTTAACCTAAACTATCTCACTATTATTTATAATAAATCATCTCATTATTATTCACAAAATTCTCAACTCATCTTATCTTATTTTTCAAGCATCTCCTTAGAGGAGGTTTGGACAGTGACTTGAGATGAGATGAGTTGAAAGTTGAATAAAATATTATTAGAATATTATTTTTAATATTATTTTTATTTCAAAATTTAAAAAAAAATTATTTATTATATTTTGTATAAGAATTTGAAAAATATTATAATGATTAGATGATAAGATGATTTGAGAGACTCTCAATCTAAACAATCCCTTAATCATTTTTCCAAAACATTTATATATATTGTCTGAACATTTGCAAAGTGGTCCAACACCATCATGAACAGTAATAATTAATTAGGCGTAGGAATTTATACCCACCGATCATGTGCACCAAACCTCGTTGGCTGAATTATTGGTTGTAATTTCTAAAGCATTTTGACCTGTTGGTTACACTCGTGCAACTTTTATATATCATATGCTCTCTCTCTGAAATTCAGATAACAAAAGTAAGAATTGTTTTCTAAATATATTAATTGTTAACGGTTTAAAAAAATCTATGTCCATATATATAACAAAAGAAATACTTGATTTATAAAGAATTTCTATAAAAAAAAAATCAAATTTATAAACTTGATTTGTTTTGATGTGATGCATCGTATTGAATTTTATGAGTAATGTTTGATGCAGTTATGGATTATACAAGCGCTGCATACTCTTTTTGAAAAAATAAATAAATATGAGAACTACATTAAAATTTTAATTTTTTAATTGTGAACTTCACTTTTTCTCAAAAGTAATGTGCGGCGTTTAAACAACCCATAAATGTATCTGTAATGTTTCTTCATTTTATTATAAATTATATTTAGAGTATTATTCGAAACAATATAAATTAATATATATATAAGATCTTTCTATAAATAATATAGCACTTCTCATATAAGAATAATTACGCACCGCGGACTATAGATTAGAATTGTGGATTGAGAGTGCATTCGTTACTACTGCATGAGTCTTTTACTCGGCTACCACAACCTTAAATGATCTTTAGTGTGGATTGAGACGGATATCTAATTTATCAAACTTGGAAAAAGACTCATGATTTAATATTATTAAATGTATATATATATATATATGTAGAGCATGATATTCTAAAATTATTTTATTTTTCAGCTATTACACATACCCAATTATGTAAGATATAGGGTTAATGAAATAAATAAAAAAATCCATAATTCGAAATAATAATTAAAAAGTTAACCGACTAAAAGCACGAAGAATGATCGGGTCCATCTCCTTTTTCTAACCTTGGGGACAAGTTGGGATTTTATTTTCTTTTGCTACAAAAATATAGTTTTTTAGAATAATAATAATTGTAAAGTGTGTAAATATCGTATAATTATTTTGAAAAATAATAAAATTTATTATTAAAAAATTAATTTTTTTATATAAATTTTATTTATTATTTAATTTTTTTAAAATGATTACGCGAATACAATTATAAATATATTTTCTCTACTTGTAATCGTGTCTTTCATTTCCTAAATCCGACAAGCTACCTCTTTTCCGAGGAGATTAGCATGGATTAGACTTGCTAGTTATGATAACATTAATCTTTGTCATTCTCAATCAAATCAAAATGGCATTTATCCCGCGCCAAAAACGCAGAATACCTAAATCAATCAACACGTGACACACGCACGCACTCTGCACTACTTGACAAACCCCAGGGCCCATCCATTATCCCTCACTGACCTCTGCATGATCCCTAGCTAGGAATTTAATCTCCAGTAATTGTCTAATGAACACACCATCAAAAAGGCTAATCATGCAAATCTGCTTGGCTCATCAGGTTTTCGAAGAGGATGATCATGATCTCATGGTTAGTTCTAGTAAAAAATACACGACTTTAAAATGGTTATAGAGCTAGGAGATCACCCAAGTAATGAATTGACTAAAGAAGTTAGAAAAATGAATAGACTCTAAGATTTCTTGGTTTTGGAGGAATTGAGGCAATCATGATTCTTCTTGTTGAGGGAGAAGAGCTCTTGGGAGGAGGAGTAGATCAGGTGAGGGGGGCTTAGGAGGGGAGTTGGGGGAAAAGCAAGTTTGTGGGGTTTGAAGAAAGAAAAAGGAGGGAAATGATGAGAATGATACGGGAATGGTGGCAAATGATAGCTTGTCAATCATAAAAGTGTTATAAAGGAATTATAAAAAAAAGTTTTGCTACACAACTTTCATCACACTTCATATTCTATAATTCATATTTTTTTAAATTTTTTAATTTTTTAATATTTTTTTTTGAGTTTATTCTTTTTAAATTATTTCAAATTTTTTATTCATTATTCATATAATAAATATTTGATAAAAGTAAAAAATTAAAAAAAAATATAGTGTGTGGAAGTTGTGTAAATAGTAAGAGGTTGTGAAGATTTTATATATAAAAAAAATAAATTTATAAAGTAACATGATTTTATGTATTCTGTTAAACTTATTTTAAGAAAAAAATAATTTTATAATTTTATATATCATATTTAGTCACATTAATTTAAAAATTTATCATTATATAAACTCTTCGTACGTCGAGAAAGAGATGAATCTCCCAAATTATTTGAAAAATGTTACTATGTCGTCTGAATTTGTTCCCTCACTTTGACCTCTCATGTGTTTTATTTTATTTTTAATTTTTTTATTTAATGATTAAGAAAATAACTTTTAATATATTGATATATTTTTTTATTTTATAAAAATATTTTAATATATTAAAAAAATGAAAATAAAATATAAATTTATACTAAGCATGCCCAGCCTTCATTGTTGGACCGCATAGCACTACTCAATTATTTCCCTTTTGGAAACGTTGAATAATTTGGCAGTACAGTACAAATGAAGTATTGTAAAAATTATTATTTTTAAGTGAAAATCTTAATATGACAAGGAAGCTTGCAAACGAAATGATAGATTTGGATTTATATATCCATAATCCGATATCTCTATTGTCCATATGTGCTTCTGGCCGTTTGGTTTGACTAGAACAACTGCCACGTGCGCTGTCCATATGTGCGCTCGTTGGTTATCTACGAGACTACGTGACCCATTTTTCCAGTTCGTCCTTTCCTGCCATCCAAACACTCGAAAGTCGAAACAGGAAATAAAGGGAAGGAAAAAAAGATCCATATTCGAAGAAAATGGAGAAAACCCCAATGTCTCTCACGGCAATTCTCACCCTTTTCCTTCTCCTATCAACACTCGCCGCATCATCCCCCACAACCACCACCGACGATGCGCAGTCCGCGTACAAGGCCCTTGAAGACTTCAACTTCCCCGCTGGTCTGCTCCCTAAAGGTGCGTTGGGCTACGAACTGGACCGATCCAACGGCAAGTTCAGCGCATTTCTGAACGGCTCTTGCGGTTTCTCCCTCGAGGGTTCATACGACTTGGCATACAAGTCCACCATCAGCGGCTACATCTCCGAGAACAGGCTCACGAACTTGAGCGGTATCAGCGTCAAGGTCTTGTTCTTGTGGCTGAATATCGTGGAGGTGGTTAGGGACGGGGACCAGCTTGAGTTCTCAGTGGGTATTGCTTCGGCTTCTTTTTCTATCGATGATTTCTACGATTCCCCGCAGTGTGGGTGTGGATTCGATTGCGATAATGGCCAAGTAAGGAAATTTAAATTCAATCCTTTTGTATCTTCTATGTAATCGGAATTTTGAACTCTTATCAATTTTTTTTTTTTTTTTTTTTGTGGGATTTGGATGGTGGGTTATATTTCACAAGAGATTAATGGCAATAGGTTTCGGTTATATATCGGAAATGATGAATTCTGGAAAAAAGTCTTTTGTTTTACTGAGGTTTGATTATTTAACTTTTGAGTGGTCGTTTACATTTCTTGTATACAAATTCGATTTGTACAGAACCACCTGCAATGAAAATTAATAGGTACTGCGGTTTGTTTGATGTTCTGGGAATATGGTTGTGATCTTGTTTCGAAAACACTGTAAGCTGGCCTGGTGGGAGACAATGGAAATGTCTTGAGAACTTTGTTTTCATGTCAAAAGGGAACCTTCTGTTACGGACCCTTGGCAGAGATTTGTGCCGCGTGGATTGGGGAGGAATAGGCGAACTGGAATCATTCCAATAATTGTTGAGCTGAATAGCTCTGTTGAATTGATTTTATATTGGGGGAAATGGGAAAAGTTTTCTGACTACGCTAGATTGAAGTGGGAGATGTAGTCAAGATTAGACTCTGGCATGGTGTGTGTAGTGTCATGGTATGGCTAATTAAGGAGGTTTCCCTGATGTGTACAGTGTTTCTGCTCTTGTCAAAGAGACAAAGAGGTTTCTATGGCAGATCATCTGAAGGAGTAATGACAGAACCAGTTTTACTGCTACATTTTAACTTTAGGGCACTTTGTAATATAAGTTGTAAAATAGTTATAGGAGTATCATTAATTTACAAAATGCACCCCATTTGAAAGAGAGTTGTAAAAAGGGTTGTGGCTTTATAATTTTCCTTAAGATATCTAGCAACCTTTCTCATTGCAATGTAAGTTTTATACAAAAGGCCCATGATTGGGCTGTAGGGGCCTATACAGTATTCTTTGATATGTTATATCCAATAGTTGGAGAAGCAGAGGGGGTGAACGCAAGCTCCTGCAGACCCCTTCCAAGAAAGGGATGTTAAGTGCCCCGTCTTTCTATATTTGTTCTTATTCCCTGTGATAACAAGCCGGCAGACTAAAGTCCCCCAAGATCTGTGTTATTTTCTTGGATAGCCTCATCAGAGAAGATTTACACCAGGGATAGTCTAAGAAAAAGACACATTGTTGTGATTGAGTGATTTAGCATGTGTAAGAGGAGTGGGGAGCCTATGGATCACGTTTTACTCAATTGTGAAACGGCGGGTGGGGAGTGTCTTATTCAGCCAAGTTAGATTGGCTTGGGTCATGGCAAGAAGTGCAGTAGACCTTTTTAACTCTTGGAGAGAGTTACGTGATTGCCCATAAATTGCAGCAGTGTGGAAAATGGGTATCTATTTTCCTTGTATGGTGTATCTGGAGGAAAATGAATGATAGAAATTTTTATGAGTGTGAACGGAGGATGAAGGAGCTATCGAATTGTCATTTTATTTCCTTGTATGACCATTGTGAGAGATTTAGAGAGTGAAAAGAAAGAAGAATTCCCGTGTGGGGATGGCTATTAGTTTGATGTATCCATGCTTAAGGGTCCATGTTTGCTTCTCATCGAAGCTACTATTTACCTGCTGAGAGTTACTTTGTTGATATATGATGTGACAAATCTTAACATACAGAAACGATGAGAGTTACTTCAAGTTTGTTCCTCAACAGTGCAGTTGCCTTCATTTAAAACTCAAAAGCTTGCATATAAAATCTAGAGAATTTCGGAATTAGTAAGGTTGTGTGATTGGAAGACATTTCATTGCTAGTTTTCTACACATAAATAAAGTGTAGATAGGACTGTTCACCTGACCCGAACGGTTCAAAAATTTTACTTCTGTACCAAAATTTATTTCGGGTCTGATGAAATAATTTTTTTAACCGAAAAGGTCCAGCCAGATTTTCGTCCCAAATATTTTTGAAATAGAGTGGAGTCTATTATTAATTTTTATGTAAATTTCATATTAATTTATTTTTTATAAAAAGAGTGCACCACACTTACAATTCATGATTGCAAATATCATTTTTCTTTTATTTTTTCTAAGAAATGAAGGGAAGCGCGTCATGTCTACAGGTTAGGCACCTTAATTTCGGATGAGAAAGTGTTGTAATATGTTAAAGAACAAGTTAAATGCGGGAAAAGTTGAATGTTATATGGGCACAAATCCTCATTCTATTGGTCTTTCTTTTGAACGAAAAACCTTTTGTTGGTGTTGCAACTAAAGATTATGAAGTTGATGTTTTGTAAAGACTACAGCCGGCACTATCAGGAAGAGACAGTGGGAAATTGGACCTGAACTTCCGAATCTAAAGTGGGATAATGTAGAGTATGAGAGATATAGATATATAAAGTGAGTCTCACAATATTTCTAGTTGAGATGAGTCTAGAAATCGGGGTAAACAAATCAGCTGGTCCTGTTTGGATTCAGAGATAAGATAGAGATACTTTTAAATAAGTTGAATAAAATATTGTTAAAATATTATTTTTTAATATTATTATTATTTTGAGATTTTAAAAAGTTGAATTACTTATTATATTTTGTATTGAAATTTGAAAAAATTATAAAGATGAGTTGAGATGAGTTTTCAATCTAAACTGGGCTATATCTGAAGTCCTAAAACGGTACAAATTGAATTCTCTTTCCCCCATAACATGTGAGGAATGTTATACGACCCTGTTACCTATAAAGTTTTTCAGATCGAACTCCTATTATAAATTTTACGACCTCGTTAGTATTGAATGAGACAAGCAAAAGAATAAAGATTGAAGTACAAATACTTTTTTTTTTTTTTTTTAATATTAGCTGATTTTATAGGTTTTTTGACATACTAATGTTTGGTGTGTCAATAAATGTGTTTATTTATTGATAATTTTCATAAATGGTAGGCTTATAAATTAGTGATGTGTTTGGTATGTCAATTATTAGAGCATTTTTCGGTTACAGGTGCCGACAATATGGTTAGATGATGACCCTCTCCTCTTTTTATGTGGTGCTTAATGGTGAACATTCATGCCTTGCTTAATATAAATAAATGGTGAAAATTTGGGATGATATAAACATTTATGTGGATCGACACTGGGAATTTAAATACGGGCTCTCAAATCCTCTCAACAACCATTCTCATGGAGATGGAAAAGGAGGAGGAGGAGCTCCACTCCATGGTTCTCTCTTTCTTTTCAAGTTAGATTTTTTTTTTTTTTTACTTTTTTAGAGAAATATTCTAATTATAAAATGATTATACATAAGTAATTTTATAAAAAATAAATCTAATTATAAAAAATTATGTATATTAATACGAACATTAATTTAATATAATTGATCAAAAAATAAATTTTATTAAAAATAATATTAATTTAAATTTAAAATACAAAGACAATAGCATAAGTCCGTAAATTTGTAAATTTGTTAGTAAATTTATTTGTACATGATAAAATTTTACATAAAATTTCGTTATTTTTTAAAATTATTTTTATATAATTCTTTCATTATTTTTTATGTCCTTTGTGTCAGCTTTAAACCTTGACATTCATGCGATTGTGTTGTCCCATTAGCTTTATCTTTTTTCCCTCTGTCAGTGGGCTTTAACTTGTTCTGCGCCTTTGATTGGGCTTACCGTGCTTCGCACGTTTAAATTTTAACCCCTAAAACATCGACAAACATGCCTGCAAATAGAGTAACTTTTGTAAAGTTTATGCTATTGCTTTTATTTGACTTGGGGAGATTTAGAATAGAGATATTTTCTTAATACGAATTATTGGATGGTCTAAATTCCAATCACTAATATTTGAAAAAGGTTTAGATTCTATATAAATATGCTTAATTTATATCTCTCTAAGTTAAACTATATAATTCGATCAAGCAACTAAAAAATCGGAATTTTCAAAGAAATTGCTAGAAGTGATACATAAGTGTACGTATATTATGATAGCAAAAGGTTCCTTATCAATGAAGAAAGATATATAATAGCAGAAGGTATAACAGCCGTGCAAGTTATCATGTCCTCCATTTTATAGGATTTGCTACATAACTTTCACCACATTCTATACTCTATATATATATATATATTTTAGTTTTTTCTTTTTAAATTATTTTAAATTTTTTATTTATTATTCATATCATAAAAATTTGAAAAAAGAAAAAAATAATAAAAATTAAAAAAAATATATGGAGTGTGGAGTGTGAGGAGGTTGTGAAGATTTATTGCATTATAAAATCCAATCCATAAGTTGACGCCATGCACTCATCGCTTCTCTCTTTATGAATATAACTATCAGATTTTTTCAAGCTACTTTATTATGATTCACAAATTATTTATTACTATTTACTATTTTTTTACTATTATTTTACTATTGTTCACAAATCATAAGAGATGCTTTTAGGTCTCATTTGGTTACTTAGATGAGACGAAAATTTTATGAATAATAGTGAGATAGATTGTGAATAATAACAGTGAAATAGTTTGAATTAAGATGTTTTATGATATTCTAGAAAATGTGAGAGAAAAAGTTGAATAAAAATATTATAAATTTAAAATTTAAAATATTGTTAGATATAATTTTTTAATATTATTTTTATTTTAGAATTTAAAAAAGTTGAATTATTTTTTATATTTTGTTTAGAAATTTGAGAAAATTGTAATGATTAGATAATAATTTGATGAAAAATTTGAGAATTTAAAATTTTAAAATTTTTGTATTTAAATGGTATTTAAATGATGAGATAAGATGAATTGAGACTATTTGTGAAACCAAACGGAACTTTAGTATCGAAACGGATCCTTAATTGTTTTAGATACAAAGTCCCACTGAAATTGCATGAATTCCGGAAGGAAATTAAGGTCAAACCCAATGTGATCAACTCTTATACGTAACTGCATTGGCCAATTGCGTGATATTCGTGTAACAGAAACTTAATTCCTCCCATATATCTCTCCAAATTGATGAGCACTTAGCACATGAACAAATTGTGCTCTTTGTTGATGTGACATATTCTTACCTTGTTTAATATAGAGTTATGTTACACAATTTTTACCATACTCTATATTTTTTTAAATTTTTAAATTTTTTAATAATTTTTTTGAGTTTATTTTTTAAAAAATATTTCAAATTTTCGATTTGTTATTCATATAACAAATATTGGATAAAAAAATAATAAAAATTAAAAAAAAAATATAGTGTGTGGAGATTGTGAAGATTTTTTCTTTAATATAAAGGTGTTGGCAAGTCACCGCATCTACCTTCCAACATAAGTACTATCGCAAGCTTAATCTAAGGATTTTGATTTTTTTTTTTTTTTAAATAATGTTAGATACTGTCTATAGTATGCAAGTAATATGCACTTCATTTAAAAAAAAATAGAGTTTATCATTAAAAAAAAATCATATAAGTTCTAGATTTATCTACATTTTTTTAAAGAAAATGTACGGGATTTTACATAACTTAGAATTGTAAATATCATTACTTTTTTTTTTAATAAAAAATAGAATTAAATATATAAATGATAAGGACCTCTCTTTAGAACTGATAAGAAGTAGTGGAAAACTAATAAACGTGAGCAAGCGTAAATAAAATAAACAGATCTCATATTTCTTGACGTAATATTTTGTCGCGAATAGAGTGATTTTTGACATAGTCTAAGCTTCTCCTATATTATAGTATCAAATAAGACAAAGATTAAGAAAAAAAATAATAAAAAAAAAAAAAAGAATTAATACAGCATGGCGAGGAGTGTTAAGACATTGAAACCATGCACATGGACAGCATTTAGGATGTTCATAAGAGAAGATACATAATATTTTTCTTCTTTTGTATGATGAGCATTATATTAGAATGTCCAAGTCTCATATATTTAAAATTAAAAAAAAATTGAGATATATATAAAAAAATTAATAATAATAAATTCTATTTTTTTTTATAAAAAAAAAAGTATACAAAATTTACGCGCTAATTTTAAAATTATATATAATATTACTCTTTTAAATATAAGATAGTATACATAACAAAACCGAGCTTGAATATTATTATTTTCAATTCACACAACCAATCCATTAATGCATGTTTTTTTATATTTTTAAAAAAGGTATATTGTCTCCACCACATGATTTATTTTATAATATGGTGTTGGAAGATAGAATCTTAATCGGCACATGTCAACCTTCAGAAAGAGCCACCTAGCTAATTTCATGGCAGGTACTAGCTAGCTTTGTAGGGACATTGGAGTGTGAGAAACTCAATCATTCGTTAATATTTATTGAAAATATAATATAATATTTAATTAATATAATATAATTAAAATAAAGATGGAACAGAGAGGATGAGCAAGAAAGATTTGCTACATTTGTTTTATTAAGAGTAATTGAATACAAATTATTGCTCTTAAGGAAATTACTGTAATTATATAAAAATGATATAAGATAAATATTTTTAAAATTCTTGATTTGATATTATTTTTTAAAATAGTTTAACCTGGCTTCCACTTTTCTTCAAGTTAAGAGCAAAAAAAAAAAAAAAAAANCATAAGCAAACATATAATTGCATATGTACGCGTGAAGATTGCATGCATTATTTGAAAACCTAATCTAAACCACTCAACAAATAATTTATTTAAAAAAAAAAAAAAGTGCCAATGAAGAAACGTAAAGGGGAAATTACTTAATACCATCTTCTTTTAAAATAAAGATTTCTCAAAATTTGAGTAGGCCTCCTACCAGCCCTACGCGGATTGGCAATCGGCCACTCCGCCCCCGCATATGGAACCCGACACCTGATTTCATTCTGCATGGGTGGGTGATCCTTTTTGACTGTCAAGTGAATAGATGGCCTTATCGGTCCTGAATTTGCCAAATCTATAAATTTGTTTACCAAATTTATAGATCCCTCTACCAAATCTACGTATCAAACTTCAAATACACAAATCCAACAAAAGAATAACAAAAAATACATAGATCAAACCTCTATGAGATATCCATGGACCACAAAGTGGTTGTAGGTTTGCTTAGAGAACCACAGCCACACCATGGCTTATGAGTATCTCAAGGAGAACCACCTTGAGATGTAGATGAAGAAGAAGGTGAGGATGAGGAGAGGAGGAAAGGAGAAAGAGGTGGAAGAGAAGACGTGTTGCGGGGCTAGGGCAGGCAATGAAGGAGATGAAGAACATGGGGAGTCTAGATGGTGAGGGGATTGAGAGAGAAGAGAGAAGGAAAGAGAGAGATGAGAGCCAATCTAGGATATTTTTCCTTTATATATACCTCTATGAGAGATAGACAGAGAGACACGGAGAGGGAGTAATTTATCTTTAAATGAAACGACGTCATTTTTTGGAGTTTATAGACTATCTAAAACGGTGTCATTCCATAACTAAACATATTTTCTATATATATATATATATATATATATATAGAAATGAAAGCATCTTGGGGCAAGCACAAAGATTGCTTCGGCCACTTCAAAAGGGCTACACTTGTACAAAGCTAACGAATGGTGTGAGTTAGTTCAATTTGCACTCAATTATCAATTAAAAATAGTGATTAAGGGTGGCTACCACCATTGCCAAATTCAAGCAACCCAGATAGTCTATTTGGAACAATCTAGCCGCGACTAGGTTTGTGCAACCCAGTCATCGCTTTGATTGTACTAAGTCCAAGTGCAAGTGCAAATTGGGTTGCCCTAATAAGCTACAAATAACGTATGCATGCTTAAGTTCTAGTCTTCACCGAGGAGTTTTTTTGTAGTTAAACTAGCATGCACCTTTTTATGGTCATGAAGGGAAAGGTTAGGTCATTGGTTCTAGCCCCATGGAAGAGTACTCTCTTTATAAATAAAAAAAGAGAGGCGAGGTAGAAGTCAGGTTCTAATAATAACGAAAGATGTGGATCTAATTCTTTGATAATCATTTATTAGATGATTATTTATTATCATTATATAATTCTTTATTGAATAATTTATTATCTAATTTTGATAAATGTGTTACATCTTATATAGTAGGATGAAAGTGAGATAATAGTATAATGTATAACATTACTCTAAATAAAAAAGGACGGAAGGACTAAGGGGATGTTTAGATAATGAAATGAGATGAGAATTTTATGAATAATATTGAAATAATTTGAGTTTAAGATGTTTTATTGAGTTTTGAGAAATGGTAAAAAAAAGCTGAATAAAAATATTATAAAGTTAAAATATTGTTATAATATATATTTTTTAATATTGGTTTTGCTTTGGAATTTGAAAATATTGTATTATTTTTTGTGTTTTATTTAAAAGTTTGAAAAAGTTATAACAATTAGAAGAAAAAATTAAAAATTAAAAAATATTTGAGTTTAAGTAATATTTAAATTTCAAAAAAATCTTTAGAAATTTTGAAATGAAATGCTTTGTCTTTCCAAACAAGGGCCAAGATCTACCTTCACCCCTTGATAAAAAATGACATGTACAAAGTAGTCTACTTCCTTCAACTCGAACTTTCACTTAGACAGCTTTGTATAAAGTTTGTGATTCTGCAATAACTTCAACACTTGTCTAAGGTGGTCCAAGTGTTCAGCCCAACGCTTGCTGTAAACTAGTATATCATAAACAAAAAAAAAAACAAAAAAAAAATGTTCTCAACAGTGGCCTAAACACATAAGTCATTAGCCCTTGGAGAGTAGAAGGGGTATTAGTGAGTCCAAAAGTCATCACTAAGAACTCATAATGTCCCTCTTGAGTTTTAAAAATAGTCAGGTCTATTTGGCAACACAACTATATATTCTCATATATTATAAGAAATCTCTTTTTCAAATATCACTCAAATATAAAATATTTTCATCTAATAATAATTACAAAATCTCTAAATTCCCAAACAAAACATAAAAAAAATATAAATTTTCAAATAAAAATTATATTAAAAATTATATTCAAATAACTTTTTAACTTTCTAATATATTTATTTAATTTTTCTTTATTTTAATAAAATATTTTAATTTAAATCATTTCATTAATATTCATATATTCTAAACATGGATACGATAAACATTTTTAACTGAAGGATTAAAACAAAGAAATAAAAACAAAAGATAATCGTACAAATTATCCCTTTCAATCTATATCATCAATCACGTTCTAAGCGGCCGCAATTTCGTAAACACCAAAGTTTGAACTCAGATATATTTTGAACTTAAGTTTTGTTTTCTTACATGAATTGAAATAAAACATAAAAAATTAAATAAAATATTATTAAAATATTTTTTTAATATTATTTTTATTTAAAAGTTAAAAAAATTAAATTTTTTTTATTTTATTTTATATAAAAATTTAAAAGAATTATAATAATAAAATAAGATAAAATAAAAATTTTTATAAAAGTGAACGAGATCTTACCTTGCTCTTGACAGTTTCCTTCAAGTTCAAATCACTTTTGTTTGCAAAACTCTTTAAAATTGTATTTTTTTTTGTGAAAATTTTAAAAGTTTCGACAATGATGAATCTTATAAAAGGGAATTGATATTTAAAGTTCTAGATGTATAATCTCTACGCATTTTTTTAAAATAGATAAATATGAAAATTATTTAGTACCGAATAACTTTTAAAATTCTAATCTCCCAGCATAAAATTGTCCAAAGTTGGGAGATCCTGACGAAGGACAAAAATAAAAAGCAGATGCAGATCAGTAGAGTATAAAAACAATAAAAAATCTATTTTTATTACTAAAACAAAAACCAAGCAAGAAGAGAACCGCCCCACGATCCCATGGCTTGACCCTTACACACAAAAGGGTCATCCAACGTCAACCGCCGATGCCCACAAGTACGTTCCGAGGTATATATCTTCCCATGAAACGCTCAAACCAGAGCAAAACGACCTTCATGATCGGGATTTCTGGAAATAGATGGAAAAATGCTGTCTTTTCATTCCGAGCATTATTACGGGTAACATAGATCCATTTTTTATTTAAAGGATTGACATTTGAAACAATTTAAAATGTGTGAGGAGATATTGGGGATGGAACCCGATCTGAACATCTTAGTAGGAAGAATAAACATGAAATTATTCCATTCCCCATAGTCAGAAGCTAACAAATATGGAAAATGTTACACCCGTTAACTATCTAGTCGACAGTATTACAGATCGAGGGCACTCAGTGCTTGGTTTTCAAGAGCAGTGCACGCAGCTCGGCCACGTCGACCTCGTCCATGCGATTCTCCGGTCTGTAGTAGCCGGTAACGGGGTCTGGGACCCAGGCCACCTTCTCGGTTGAACCAGCCGCCGCAGCATCTTCTCCTGCCTTCTTCACCATCCTTGCACCCGATGAACCCCCTCCTCCTTTTGCTACCGTCGCCATTATTCCTTGTGACGACCCCGAGTATCCACGCCTGTACCAGGGGTAATAAAATAATGAAATCTTATACGTCTCGGCATAGAATATAGATTTGTCTCAGAAGAACGAGCATCGATTTAACGGGACCAATAAATTATAAAAACACAGTCATGAGGTGTTTGATAAAAATTTGAATTTTTCCCAGTACCTGCTTAGAGCATTAGAGAATCCATCGACGAGGAGAGAAGAGAAAAGCTTAGCGTTGGAGAGAGAGCGAGCCATTGTGTATTACTAGTGAGCCACCGCAGAGAGATTTTCCGGCGAGGAAAAAGAAAACCTTCCACGGCGGCGAGCGAAGAAGGAGAGAGAGAGAGAAGAGAAACCTCAACGTATTCGACTCTCCCCCAAGAAAGCTTCTTTGGAACAGAGGAGGGACGAGGCAGGGGAGTCTATATATAGGGCCGCGTAGNTTCCACGGCGGCGAGCGAAGAAGGAGAGAGAGAGAAGAGAAACCTCAACGTATTCGACTCTCCCCCAAGAAAGCTTCTTTGGAACAGAGGAGGGACGAGGCAGGGGAGTCTATATATAGGGCCGCGTAGCGAAGTAGGGCAAAACAGATGGGGCCCATTAGCCATATATTATTTATTTAATTTTTGAAGAGTGTTAACGTTTCGAGAAAAAAAAAACAACAACAATTTAAGGAAAAGTAACTTAGGAAATGAAAAGAGAGAGGCACGAGCAGTAGCGTCCACCCGTATTAAACTGACAGACCTCGTCAAAGCGTCCAACGCCTCTCGTTCTTTGCGCAACCCCTCCACCCACCTGATCTTTTCCTAGAGAGCCTCCTGCGTTCTTATTTTTTTATTTTTAAATTAAAAATAAATAGTCAAATAATTTGTTAAAAATATAATATAAATAATTAAATTTAATTATTCTCATCTATTTAAGTGTACGAGATAATTAGTAATTTCATATAATATTAAAGAGAAGCTCAGTACAAATTTAGTTAAATATTCACATTTTAAGTTCACAATTGAGAAAAGAGTATGAGAAATAATATTAAAAATATAATATACATAAGTAAATCTACATTATTTTCAATTTAAGTTTAATTAGATGCTTTTGAATTATAGGATTCTGTTTGAATAGTGAAATGAAATGAGAAAGTTTTAAATTAAAATTAAAAATTGAATAAAATATTATTAGAATATTATTTCGTAATATTATTATTATTTTGATATTTAAAAAAATTTAATAATTTATTATATTTTATGTGAGAATTTAAAAAAATATAATAATTAAATTAAATTAAACTATTTTGTATCTAAAGATAACTTAAAGAATTATATTCTTCACAATCGTCTTTCGGTTTTTTGAATTCTTTCTTTTTTAAAAATTAATATCACTACAAGAAAATTGTTTATTTGTAGCCAGTTAATTCTTGCAAAATGATTATTTACAGTTAAAATGAATCTGTTTTGATCTTAAATAGTATTTTCACTGCTATTAAATGGTCCAAAAAACTCAATTTTCTTGTAGTGTATATTTAATTATTTAAATTATATTTAAATGTTTAAAAAGGAAGAAAAGTCGGGCAAGTAGTGTAGTGTAAGCATCTAGAAAAGGGCAAGGAAGGTGGCGGTTAGCAACCGTCCATGAACGGGTGCGTGTGGAAAAGACGACGGGAAGAATGAAAGAAAGAGGCCACGACCGACCTCCGGGTCCAGGTAGAGACAGGCTGTTTCTGTCTCGGTCTCTACTCACCAAGTGATTTTTGTGTCGTGCACCATCTTTCCATTGGTATCTCTTTGTCTTGTTTTGTTCTGGTGTGTGTTCTGTTCTATTCTTTGCTTCAAATTTTTAGGTGGCGATCATACCAACCCTTATCATCCATCCTAGAATCAAACAATATGCGAAATTGACAAAAAAAAAAGAAAAAAAAAGAAATATATTCACAACACATATACATAACATTACTCTTGTTTATATATCGTAAGCAATACTCGCACTTAATGGTTTTACTGGATTTAGATGGATATTCGTGTATCAAACAACTCCCAAAAAGTTATTGCCAATTTGCCACTTAATAAAAATCTAGCTAAAAAGAAAAAAAGCCATACATGTGACAGTAGTCCAGGCTGTTCACGACAGACATACGATGCATCATGAAAATGGAGACTGCTTGGAATGGAATTTCATTTCCCTAGCTGGGGGGTATCAGTTTAAAGTGAAACCCGTGAATCCCACAGCAAGAGTACCACTCGGCCTGTGCATGCAGCATCAATAGACTTCGCTTTTATCATTCCTTCATTTTCTGATCTGCTGAGACGGTACAACGGACCGCCCGGTATGTATCTTGAATAATGCTACTTGTCTCGGTATAGCTGCCTGTAAGGAGATTTTTTCCGGGCCCATAGAATCCATAAAACCCGGTCATTGGAGACTCAACGATGGACAATAAGAGACTAGAGACATGGAAGTATAAGGAGATATGAGAAAATAATATTAGGATAGGAAAATGAAGGATTTAATAAAAAATAAAGTGTTAGGAAACGAAAAGTAGGAAAGTGATTTAAAACAAATGGAGAGATGGTCAACACGTAAGGCAGACATTTCTCACCATTCTCGAGATGCAGACATGAAGAGGGTCATATAAAAGGAGTAGGGTGCCGACCATTTAAAATGAATTTTTACGACTCTCTCTTTGGAATGATTTCGACTTATTAGAATTTTGGGACTTCTCTTTCAACCAGAGAGTTTCAAAAAGAAATTATTCTCTTGTAAATAGGTCTACAGTTTTTATTGTACAGTGAGAAAGAAGAGTCCATAAGAGACTGTAAACAAGTTTATTATAGTGGAATCTTCTCTCCTCAAACTTCTTTGGACGTAAGTCTAGTATCAAACCACGTAAAATCTGTGTGTTCATCTCTTTATTTTCTCTGTATTTAAATACTGTTTATCGCCATGAATGCACGTACCGATACCGTACAGCTGCACCAAACCATTGCTGGGTGCTCCACACAACACCTAACAAGGCCCAACTTAGAAGACCCGAGTTGGCCCAAAGATGTGCGAAACACGATGTTAACACTGTTAATAATTTTTTATTATTATTTAGTGATTAAAAAGTTATTTTTAAATGATGTTGTGATTTTTTTTAAAATACGTAAAGATATAAAAAATGAACGAAAAGAAAATTCAAGAAAAAAGAAAAGGCCGAATGGCGAAACCCATCCTCAGACACTACTAATGTACGTTATGCACCATGTTTTTAGTATTATTCGTGCAATCACGATTATATATAAATTTTAAAAAATCTACACTATCTTTTATTATTTTTTTAAATTTTTTATTTTATCCAATATTTAATATATAAATAATGAATAGAAAAATTGAATTAATTTAAAAAAATAAATTTAAAAAAATTTAAAAATTTAAAAATGATAGTGTGTGGAGGTTGGAAAAGTTATAATATGCCGGGCCAGTACCGGCTCGCAGGTTTATAACTCCTGCAGAATCTTTTATTTCTTGGTATTGCATTACAAAGGGCACCGCCCATTGTTTCTGTTTCGAGTGTTGTTGTACGTTGATATGAAGATCCTATATGCTCTCCTCCTCACTTTACATTATTACAGTAGCTAGCATTGCAGTAATGCTGCTGCACGCTATTGGGGCACGACTTGGGGTGCGCGCGGTCCAATTCATGAAAGCCGGAACTACATGCTTGGAGGCTTTTGTCTTCCCAAAAATTTTAAAATCTAATGAAAACTGAAGTTTTAAAAAGTGATTTTATAAAGTAGATTATATAAAAATTAATATTTAATCTTTTCATTTTTATAAGTAGATTATAAAAAAATTAGTTTTTTTTTTTTATTTTAATATTATATATATATATTTTTTATGTTTGACTATTTTAATTCTCATATTAGATTATTCATTCACTCTTTACATAATAATAAAATATTATTAATTTAATAATTTTTTTATTTAATTTATTTTTATCATATTTTGTATCTCTACCAATTAAATGTTAATAATAATAATATTTTAATTAAATTAATATTAAAAAAATTATATTTTCAAAAGTCATTTAATGCTAATAACAAAAAATATTTAATTAAACTTATTTAAAATTCTATCTAAATTTCTTAATTACAAATCAAATAGTATTTTTATTTGGAGTAAGAAACTAATATTTTAATATTTGATTTGAGTGAGAAATTAATATTTTAATATTTGATGAATAAATTGTGATTCTCTATTTTTAGCCAACCACTGTAGTAAAAGTCTAAATTATTTTAAATTTTTTCAATTTAATGTGGGATGTTTTTTACATCAATTATATAAATTTTAACCAACTTTTCTATTTGGTCAAGCTAATGAAAATGCTCGGAGTAGAAGTGGAACTTTCTTCAAAAGTTTCAACGCGGAATTAACTATTTAAAATGGAAGAGTGGACACTCGTCTTTAAAGATGTTGATGATGTTAAAAGCCCAAGACCATGATCTCCCATATCTTTAAAGTATAAACGGATCATTTCGGATTTAGCTCTACTTAATTGCGCATGTCATCGTAATTATTGCAATCACTATTCGCACTTGTGACGCATATCCTAATTTAATTAGGTCGACGCATCATAGGAATACACCTCAGATATGTTAAGATACTCTTTGATACAGTCTTAAAATGCATAATTCTGCACATTCTATTTAAAAATAAGTTGACTCTATCATCATTTCAGAGGCCTCATCAGTGACAAATCATCTACAAAAAAACTCAAATCAATTCGGAAAGGAGATGCACAAACCGTAATAGATGCCATAATAAAATAATCACCTTCACCTCAATAGCAACTAGAACCGATCTTAGACGACATCAGCAAAAATCTCCATCTCTTGATAAATTGGAGCATCAGAAAAATACACTGATCTCAAAATCAGTGTGTACACTTTGTGGCGCAATAGGCAGCGATTGAAATGATTTTTTATCGAATACCCTTTATCAGTATTCCTAATTGTATTCTATATATAGACAGTGGAAAAGACCCTCCTTGAACAATGTAGTGTCTTTTTCTATTAATTTATATAACACATGCTTGATGAGAAAAAAAAAAAAAAAAAGTTGACTCTATCATTAAAAAAATGAGTTAGTCTACATACAGTCTCCAAATGGAGACTGTTATGCAAGCTCATAAAGTTATGTTTAAAAAAAAATTAAAATTACAATAATATTTTTTTAAAATGATATTTTTTTCGTTTTTACCCTAATTCAAGAATGAGACTGCACACGCAATCCCTCACTCATGATTGCAAATAGAATTTCTTTAAAAGAATAATTTTTTTATGAGTTTCAGATTTACTCAATTATTTAAAGGGAATCTACTGGGCTTTGTCTAAAATTGCAATTATCATTTCTCCAACAAAATTATTAATTCTTTTTTTTTAAAATCATATATTACTCTATTGTCTCAATTTTATCTTATTATGCTAATGCAGCATTAGTCATTAATTACTGAAATTATTACTTTAAACTAATAGTTGATACAATAACCTAATATCATACGAGTAAAATAATAGCGTAATACATAGCATAATTTTTTCTTTTATAACAATCAAGATCAATCTATGAGCAAAGTCAATTAGAGTTTTGAGGAACTAGATTGGTCAATCACTCTCAAACCTAATTTTCCTACTACAAACTGCAGCAATTATGTTGTAAAAACTTTAAAAACCAGTTCAAATGTACAATCTAAGTTTCATACAGAATAAACACGAGACTTAGAGTTAAGTGCTTATACAAACAAACTGCCATAAGTTGGAATATTAAATCTTAATGACCAATTAGTGACCTTTGGCCAAGTTCCGGTATAATCTAAGTCATAATCGTTTGCTACTTTGAGCAACAATTGAATTGATGATGATTATGTCAAAGGTATATGGTCTGATTGGTATAAACCCCCAACCTTTAAAATGGAGGTCGTGGATTTGAAATCCCTCCTCTCCAAATGTAATAATAAAAAATATATTGATTGTGATTACTTTGGCCGTGTCTCGATATGGTCGGTAGTGTTGGTCATCCGAGTGATGGTCGAAGTAGTGACTAGAGGTATTCTTCAAAAGAAGTAGGATTAGAGATTTTATTTATTATTTATATTTTAGTGTTTTAGTTTAAGGCCTAAATAGTCGTGTGTGATTAATAATTGTTTTTCAAAAAAAAAAATAATCACACATCCTCTACGTGATCTGATTTGGAGAAGTTTTATCATTTGGGCCCTTTTATGGGGCTGAGCCTATAAATTGAGCATTTACTGATGTGAGGTATGAGTTGTCCATTTCGGCCCACTAAAAAAACTTCCAAGCCCATATGGAAACTGTCTCCGGCCTGCGGGCACTGTTTAGGGTAATCTTTCCGATCGTTAATCTGGACAGGAATAGCGAAACCCTCAAAGCCCTGCACCTTCCCCCCTTCAATGGCAGAGGCTACTACGGGCACTGAGGTCCCTCCCAACGTGACTATATACATCAACAATCTCAACGAGAAAATCAAGCTCGAAGGTACTGAGACATGCACTCTCAATCTCCCTCCACATCTTTCTATTTCGAATCTCTCTCTGTTTTTTTTTTTTTTCAATTTTGAATTTTAAATGGCAGAGTTGAAGAAGTCGCTGCTCGCGGTGTTCTCGCAGTTCGGTAAGATACTGGAAGTGCTGGCGTTCAAGACGCTGAAGCATAAAGGTCAAGCGTGGGTGGTCTTCGAGGACGTCTCCTCCGCCTCCAATGCCCTTCGCCAAATGCAGGGCTTCCCTTTCTACGACAAGCCCATGGTACAATTCCTTTCGATTGATTTCTCAGTCCCCATTTTTTTATTTCTTTCGCGCTTTCAATATTTTGTGTTTACTCTTTTTTCTCAATCCCTTCAGCTAAAAGTTGCCTGCATTGCTTTTCTCTCACTCTTTTTCCAACTTCCGTTGCACTTGAATTTGTTTCTTTTGTTAACAATCGAATTTGATGGAGAACACAGAGAATACAATATGCAAAGACAAAATCAGATATAATTGCCAAGGGTGATGGGACTTTCGTTCCGCGGGAAAGACGTAAGAGGCATGACGATAAGGGTAAAACACTTCCCTCTTCTCTGTTCTCGTCTCCTGAAACTTTTTTTCTTTCTACTCGTACAGTTGGAACTCTTTCACTGTCGAAAAGCGTTCTTCAGCATATGTCATGAGTGTATGTATGCATGGTTGTATCGTGTTTCTCATCTCTTTTTCCGTGAAACGATGTTTGGGTTTTGTGGGACTCAATTCAGTGTCCTGACCATTTTAGAACTTGGAAGTTCGTAGAAGATTTTGTCATTGATGTAGATTCGGGATGTGGATACGATGTGATATAGCTATGGTGATGTGAAAACTCCATAAGTAGGATGAACTAGGGCTTTATATATTAACTTATAGTTGTTTATTTGTAGTTTCAAGTTTTGTTTTTAATCAGACAAGCATCCATTCTTTGTATGTTAGTTAAACTTTCCTAGGTTTTAACTTGTAACTATTAGAAATAAATGAAATTCATGTGCTATTTGGAAGATGGCTTCAGTATGTGTTTAGGAGGATCCACATTATATATCATGCGTTCCAAAGTTAAAGTTATACGGGTAGCCCTTATTTTTTATTACCGATTTGTCTTTTAAAAAGTTTTAAATGCATCCTTAATTAACCAGGAAAGAAGAAGAAAGAGCAACATGATGCTAATCAAGCTGGAATGGGTCTGAATCCTGCTTATGCCGGTGCTTACGGTGCAACACCTGCTGTAAGTACCAAGCATGTTTTCTTAATTTGTTGGCATCACTTCTGAATTCATTGCTAGATACGGTTTCCGAAACTAGGATTTTATTAAACATTGGACATGCCTGTGCTTAGATGCAATCTGATGGGCATGCAATTTCTTAGTCTTTACTTAATTTTCTTTATACAAACCTTACTGTGTTCGTTCAGCTCTCTCAGCTACCTTATCCGGGCAGTGGAAAGCCTATGCTACCAGAGGGACCTGCTCCACCAAATAGCATTTTGTTCGTGCAGAATCTTCCGCACGAGACAACTCCCATGATGCTTCAAATGCTCTTCTACCAATATCCTGGTTTTAAGGAAGTTAGAATGGTGGAAACAAAGCCAGGGATTGCCTTTGTGGAGTATGGAGATGAGATGCAATCAACGGCAGCAATGCAGGCACTCCAAGGTTTCAAGATAACCCAACAGAACCCTATGTTGATCACCTATGCAAAGAAATAGACGAATGGGTTCTGGCTTTTGATAGCCACGTGGGGAAGGTTGCAATTGCATCTTTAACTAGATGTCACCAACTGAATGAGATGCCATATATTCTCGTATGCTTTTTTGTTGCTTTGTTACATTCTCAATCGAAAGTAGCCCTTAGAAGTGAGAACATGTATTGTAGCAGTTGTAATATCAGTTATGGTCTTTTCGCCCCATTTGAGGAGAATTAAGTAGCTAATCTGACTGCTTCTTGGTCAACCTGCCTAAAGTTTCTTTTATGTTATTCGATGAGCTCAGAAACTGCTACTAGGTTTACTAATATTGCCCTGTGTATCTCAAAAACTTGAATCTCTCAATCATCTTAGCTGAAATGGTAGCTTTCTCAATCTCAATGCTGCAATTTACAAGCCAAAATCTACTTGTACAACATTGCAATGAGTTTTGCTTGAATGAGTTCACAGATGGCACTTTGTGTCGGTCCATTTGAGGCAAACCAATTCCATTCCCTCTGCTGAATGTTGCAGTTTGCTATCTCTCATTCAATCATCCATGGCACCATGCAAGACTTGGAATTTGTAGCCGTTATGGTCCATAGGGCTGCAAATGAACAAAACAGCTCGTGAACAACATAAGCTCAAATCGTGTATACTTGATTCGAACTCGGTTCATTTAATAAAATGACATATTCGTAAATAGTAATATATGTTCGAATATTAAACAAGTAAAACTCATATAAACTCGACTCAACTCGGTTTAGACTCGTTAACAAAACTTATATAAGCTCGACTTGACTTGTTTGAACTCGTTTTGAAGCTCACAATATGTTTTATATATGTATGTGCTATATATATTACATGTTAGTTATATTTTATATACTTAATTATATATTATTAATTTATTTATACTTTACCTTATTTAATATATATATGTATGTTCCCAAAATGTTTATAGGATCATTTGTACAATAATAACCATACAACTACAACTATTGATTTATTATATTATTTCTATGTATTAAATAGTTTAGTTTATTACATTTATCTTGTGTATTATTTTTTGAATTTATAACTATAAGTTATTTTTATAAAAAAGTTATACCATAAGAATTGTGAATCAAAATTATTTGGTTGAATAGTTAAATGGTTTGAGTTTTATTTTTTTAATAAAAAATTATTAATCAAAATTCCAAAATAAAAAATAAAAAATCAAGTTCGAGCTCGAGTCGTTTCTTTATTTTTAGTTGAACTCGGGTCGAATTCGAATAACATTAATGATTAGCAAACCGAGTTCGAACAAGGATATTCGAATTTTATTCAAGTTTGAACGAACAAAAATGTTAATCAAACTCGAGTACCCTTGTTTGAATTTGACTCAACTCGCTTCATTTGCAACCCTAGTTATGGATTCAAGAAATATTTTTAGTCCTAATTTTATATATTACAAAAAAGGGAGCGCAGGTAAAAAATTCCATTGGCATGTAGTAACAATCCTATGTGACCAGGAGCATGCAGCACCAAGAAATTTGACTCCAATTCAGAAAGAAAAATTGTATTCAGAAAATAGCGAGCTTATTGCTTACAAAATACACTCTACACCCTCTTCAACTCGATGTTGTGTTTGTCCACTTGGTCTTTCGAATCTTTTCTCCACCCTT